>CAUYQV010135613.1:0-62175 GCA_963574575.1 Galagoides demidoff
CCATCCTTCTTAATGGCTGCGTAGTATTCCATGGTGTACATATACCACAGTTTGTTGATCCATTCGTGGATCGATGGGCACTTGGGCTTCTTCCATGACCTGGCAATTATGAATTGGGCTGCAATGAACATTCTGATACAAGTTCCTTCTCTTTTCTTCTTTCATTGGTTTGTTGAACATGTTGGGTCATTTGTTCTGTAGAGTTTCCCAAGCGTGGACTGGGCTGATTGAGTCTCCCGGCATCATTTAACACGGTCCTGTTCATCTATTCCCGGAATTCTCTGTAAGTGAAAGCATAGAGATACACTTGCTGAAATGAAGTTCCCTTTCCACCTTTTAAAAAAGGCTACTTCTTAAACACTGTTGTCTATTTCTTAGGCACCAAATAAGGACGTGCATGTTTTTCTGAATCTCTTTAATGGTGTTGAGATTGATGACTAGGTTCAGGTGGTGTCAGCCTATGCGCCCCCCCCCACCCCATCTCTCACCTGATGGTTTAAGCAACCATTGATGATTTTTTTCTTAAATCCTTTAGCTCATTAAAGGCTGAATTTTAATACAGCCATTTCTCTTGAAATTTTGAATTTTGAGTCCCCTGTAAAGAAGCTCTTTCCCCAATCATCTGTTTATTAGCCTGCAAAGGATTCCTAGGGGAAGACAGGAATAATGTCAGGTTACTTCCATTTATGTATCAATTATCAGCATAGTGAGTTGATGCCCTATAGGCATTGAAAGGCAATCAATTAAGATTTATTTTATATTATTTAGTATATCATATTAGTTTATTTTATATCATGAACTCATTGATTATCTGCATAGTATAAGCATATAAACATAATATATAACTTAGAACCTCCATAGTTGACCACCTCCCTACATCAACCATCTCCTTAAGTTGCCCTAATTTTCACAGACCAGACATGCACCACATGTATCAGTACTTTAGGCCAAACACCTTGTGCTTACCACCTCCGTATGTTACAGGCCCTTACAGAGGTTCTACTGCATATGTGACATATTTGATGTGCTTCAGTCTATTGGAATTATTGTTCTTTCTTTTGCTATTGTCCTACCAGTGAGAGACCTACCAGTTGGTGCGTATGTTCTTTTAGCATGACCCCAATAATTTTTCTTTTTCTTTTTCTTTTTTTTTTGAGACGGAGCCTCAAGCTATCCCCCCGGGTAGAGTGCCATGGCATCACAGCTCATAGCAACCTCCAACTCCTGGGCTCAAGCGAGTCTCCTGCCTCAGCCTCCCAAGTTGCTGGGACTACAGGCGCCCACCACAATGCCCGGCCATTTTCTGGTTGCAGCCATCGTTGTTGTTTGGTGGGCCTGGGCTGGGGATTCGAACCCGCCACCTTAGGTGTACGTGGCTGGCACCTTAGCCGATTGAGCCACAGGCGCCGAGCCAGTAATTTTTCATGATCTTCTTATTTTCAGGCACAAGTAAGATATTATAGGCTTATTTTGTACATTGCTTGCTCTAGACCTGAAGTCAGCTGTTTCTCCAAAGTGCCTGATTTCTTTTAGCAGATAATGATAGAGACCATAATCTGGATATTGAGTGACTTTGGTTATCATTGATTTTTAGGTCTAGAGAAAAATAATTTATGAGTTTATAGGAATATTTTAGATTCAAATTTATCTCTTTAAATTTTTTTTTTTTGGTATTCCGTTTAATATCTCCATTGTGCTTTTACTACCCACATCTATGCTATTGGTATGGGTGCTGGTGTTTATTGATCGCTTTTTTTCATATGATTAGAAATTTGAGTGGATCTTCATATGCTAAGTAATTTTGGACCCTATCCTAAAGATTTTAAACATTACAAGACACTGTGTCTTGTTTACTAAATTCTGTGATGAATGGAGTTTTTTTTTTTTTTAAGTCAATAGACCTGCTTAAGGTTGGGCTGCTGAGTTCCAGTCTGACTTTTGTGGGTGGTAATTCCAATGTCGGTTCAGTTTTCAAATCGTCCAGTGCTCTTTGGATTTGCCTTGCCTGTGTGCCATCCAGTGGCCAGTCTGTAACATGGGCATTGTCTGTGAGCCCAGTTCCCATCTTTGGAATGCTAATTAGAATTAGATCCCTGCACTTGTGGCTTGAGGGTGAGTCCTAGAATTCTTTAAGATCATCTATGGGCTTGTTTTTGTGAGCGTGTCCTTTGGCCAGAAACTTGGGGCTCTAGTTATCCTGGTTTTTTGGTCTTCCATCACTCATTTCAGCAATTGAGTCTGTGTCCTGGCCCAGGTATATATAGAGAAAAAAGCAATTGAGATCAGTTGGCATTTTAAGAACTGCAGTTCTGCCTGAGAGCGAGGAGGGGTCAGCTTCCTAAAGAGTTCTGGCTCAGGTGGGTTCTGGTGGCTGCCACTGACTCCCCATCACAGGATTGCCTGGTGATTCTGGTGCCAGAGGAGGAGAAATGAAGGGATAGACCCCATGCCATTTCTGTATTGCCTTGGATCATCAGGAGGACCCTTTTCTGACCCTTAGATCGGGAGGGGGGCTTCTCCTGGCTTTACGTCTGCATCCCAGTGCTCACTCCCAAGTGTGAATTCAAGTAGGGGGGATCCCATAGGCTAAAACATTAAACTTGCCTCTGATTCAGCAGCACTGGGAATTCTGGCAACACCTGCTGTTATTTACAAAGTCCTCAAATAGGCACTCATGCCTTCTGTCTGAGTTTTATAGTTACATTCAGTAGGAGAAAAAGGCTGAACCATGCTTATTTTTATCTCAATTGGCACCTGAATCTCTAAAATTTGAATTTTGCTTTTTCATTATGTAAAACATTACATAGTTCCAAAGTCAAAACTATGAACAAGTCACACTGAGAGATGACAAGACATTATCCCTGTTGGTTTTTCTTCTCCAGAAATAACTATACTTTTTGAGTTTTGGATTATCTTTTCATTTTTTTATATTAAAAAATTAGCATTAATATTTTTATTCTTTCCCTTCCATTTTTATGAAAATGGTAACATACTATACACTGTTCTGCATTTTACTTTTTTCCTTTTAATCACATATTCTGGCAATCATTCCACAGAAATATATGAAGAGTTTTCTTATTTCTTTTTAAGACTACATAATGTTCCACCATATGAACTTGCTATAGTTTATTAACTAGTCTCTTTTCAGTTGAAATGTGCATTATTTCTGGGCTTTTACTATTATTAATCAAATAGATTTTAAACCAAACTTTCTTATTGTTTTCTTTAGGAAAATGAAATATAGTAAGAAGCCTTCATAGTCTTCTTTTTTTTTTCTTTTAAGACAGAGTTTCACTCTGTCACCCTTGGTAGAGTGCTGTGGCATCACAGCTCACAGAAACCTCCAGCTCTTGGGCTTAGGTGATTCTCTTGCCTCAGCCTCCCAAGTAGCTGGGACTATAGGCACTGCCACAATGCCTGGCTATTTTTTTGTTGCAGTTTGGCAGGGGCTCGGTTTGAACCGCCACCCTTGGTATATGGGGCCAGCACCCTACTCACTAAGCCACAGGTGCTGCCCATAGTATTTTTTATAATAAAAATTACTTTAGCTTTGGTTGGCACCTGTGGCTCAAAGGAGTAGGGCATCAGCCCCATATACTAGATGTGGTGGGTTCAAACCCAGTCCCAGCCAAAAACTGAAAAAAAAAAAAAAAAATTACTTTAGCTTCCAGATGCTGAAAATTTCATAGTGAACAATTCTTAGATTGATTACACATGCAATAAGATTAAGATAGTTGAAAGCTGGCATTTGCTCATTAAAGACACTATCTCTAATGACAGGGCACTCCTGGTGATAATGATTTGTGAATAGCCTGAATTTTTACAGCAATTTCCCTTCTGGTATTGTTGGGAAAGTAAAAACCTGCCAATTTGTCAACATGGAAATGGTAATTGAAAAAAAAGGAAATAGGGCAAGTAAGAGTGTCTAAAAAACAGAGGAGGTCATGGTGTGTTTGGAGACAGCCAGGTTGCTCCACAAATCAGAGCCCCTGATGTGAATGCTGTCGGGGAGCATGAAGGAGTTACTGCGTCCAAGAAAGAAGCGCAGCAGGGGACAGGGGACTCGCCCCCAGAGAGTCTGTGCGGGTCGGCGGCAGTTCTGATGCTATGTTTTTTCAAGTCTTTGGGTTCACCCTCATGGGTATATCTCAGGTGGTCTTGACCCAGCTTGGTATTTCTCCACCTCTCCACTTCTAGTTTAAATGCACATTGAACTAAGAGATAGTAAGGTTAATTTTTATATTTCATTGGCCTGAGGATTTGGATCAGAAGGTTTGTCCTCATCCCCCCTTTTTCCCCCGAACGCGGTGCTCCTGGTAGAGGAAATGATGTAATCTGGAATCTTGAGGGGCATGTAGTTCATGGATTTTATATCAGTATTGCTCTTTTTGGGTGTTAGACAAGCATATAAGAATAATCTTTGAGCAAAAGACTCTAGCGTGGCATAGGTAATGATGTAATTAAAAATGGCATGAGAGCCCCAGAGGACTGTGACCAGCACTGATCTTAAGTGCTTAGTTATAAGGCGCTGTGGACTTCTTGACTTTTGCAGTGTAAGAAGTGTTTCCATTGTCAATTTTTGTAGGATTCTGACCTTTAGGTGACATTGTTTTTGAGCCATGTCTATCCACACTCAGGACTTGAATAGCTAAGGACAGTTCTAACACTGAATTTGAAATATTGCTGATAAGATTCTGTTTCTGATTCACCCTGACATTGTAACTTGAGAACTGATGTCAGTAACTGCTTTCCATTTTGGAAGTGGCTTATGATTCTGTTTTTAGCGTGCAGTAATTCAGCCAGGCTTGCTTTTGGCCAAAGAAAACAAAATAGTCGAAACTTAAATAGTTTAAGGAAAGCTTGAATTTCCTGCTTTGCTATTAGGGAAGAATGAATCATGGTGGCAGGTATGGTCCCCTAGCTTGAGTAAATCCTGGTAGCACTACAATGGTGGCACTGAAATTTCAATTTTACTTGGATACCTGAGTATTGTTCTTCTGAAAGTCATTCCAAGTTCATTCTCTGTTGATCCTATGGGCCACATCTGTAGTTTTAGAAGTCCAGGTTTCTGTGAAGGGTTGAGTGGTGCAAGGTGCACAATGTTTCAACTGAAGGTCATCAGCTTGTCGTAGCTGTGAAGGTGTGATGACTCTTAGGGAACATCCACAAGCACCTGCCATTGGTGGGGGTGTTGAGGCAATGGAATAAATATTTATTGAGCATTTGCTATGTGGCAGGAACTCTAAGGCCTTCGCAAAAATACCTTATGTAATCCTTATAACAAAACTTCATGGGTAAGTATTGCTGTATACATTTTTAAATCAGGAAGTGGGAGGTCCAAAAGTCTAATTTGCTTAATGGCGCAAAGACAACTGTGGTGGGACAAATGTTTGAATTCAGGTCTGTTGGCTTGGGTTCCTTCTACCCTGCCTCACTGACTCCCTCGCTAGGGCAAGGTTGGTCTTTAAAAGGTCCCAACTCCCAGCAGGAGTGGTAATGTCTGTAGAGGCAGACTTGTAATCTCTATAAATGTTTTTTTAGCCAGCATGTCTGATGTAGTTTATTTAGTGTATGTAGCTGATTGATGGATATTGTTTATTAAAATGCTTGAATGGTAAATGCTTTTTTCCCCCTTAGAGTAAAATACACACTTAATTCTTCAGTGAATTGTTACAGTGGCCAATACAGACAGAATAGCACTGGTTTCTTTTCATAGATTGAAATTCTAAGGTGTTTAGAATATAAGCAAAACCTGAAAAGTTTTAGAACTATAATCATGGCATTTTTCTGACTTTGAATATCTTGGGACAGACAAATGTGTCCGCTGATCAGACATCATGATGATGGAGGGACAGGCAGGGGACAGGCCTCTGGTGGTGATAGCTCTCAAAACCTTGACTGTGGGTTAAAGAAGAGAAACTTGAGATTGAGGGTCACATGATTTATGGACCTAAACGCCATTCATCTGAGGAACTCTTTGCCACCTTTAATAAGTACAGATTCAAAACTTAGAACCCTGTGAGAAGCAGGGTGAATGGGCTGCTGCCATGGTTCTTCTGAGCTTACTTTTCCTCAACAGAGCAAATACCAGTGGAAGTCCAAGAAAGTTGGGGGGTTGAAACTATTAAGAACACTTATTCCATCAGATCCTCTGATGCTCCATCAAGGATGAAGCACCAAAAAGATGGCAGATCTAGGAGTTCTGGGAAAGGTATGACAGGATGTTTTTCTCTTGCCGCTGCATTCCAACTAGTAAATATCTGTCTTCCTATAAGCACCTGGATGTCGGGAGCTTAATGTAATTGACCCCATGCAGGTTGTGAAGAAAATTAGAAACCCTATCTCATGCTGAGAGCTATAAGTTTTCATCAACAACTTAGACCTAGCCTGGGGCGTCAGCTCTTTCTACCTGAACACACAGGTCTATTTTATTTTCCAAAGTACATTACTTAGAACACTAGTCCTGCAGGGCACTTTATGGAAGAAACGTACCAAAGTTAAACTTAATTTTAGGAAAAGCCATACGATGTATACCTATGAGATAATGATAATACATCTTAGGATATTTAAATAAGATTCCTAATAACCCAAAGAGTAAATGAAAAACAGAAACGGTAGAAAACTGTTTAGCTTTGTTTAATATTCATCCTAATGGCCCTCTCTCAACACACACACACACATTCTCTTCTCTCCTTTAATTAAGATTTTATATGTAGGATTAGTCATTAAGGTTGTGTGTTCCAAGCATAAAAATAGATAAATAGACCAATGGTTTAGAATGAAATTATGTAACAGACCCTTATAGTAATTATGATGAAGATGAATGGGTAAAGGTGTGATCTTTTTTGATAAAAGGCACTAGGTCAATTGAGTAGCCATCGAAGGGAAAAATGATCTTTACCACGTATCTAAATATGAAAGATAAAGTGATAAGACTTTTAGAAGAAAATATAGTGAATAACTTTATGACATGAGAATGAAATTTTCTTAATGTACAAAGGAAGGAGAATAGTAAACCGTGAATTCAGCTCCTGTTTAAATTCAGAACTTCTTTTCATCAGAGGACATCATTAAGAGAATAAAGAGGCAGGCTACAGATGAGGACACGCTATTTGTACTGTGTGTATCTGACAAAAGACTCAGGTATAAAATATACAAAAAATTAGTACTAGCCGGTATTGAAAGGCAGACAATCCAATAGAAAAAAATAGTGAAAAGAATTGAAAAGTTCTATCTTAAAAGAAGATATTCAAATAGCCAATAGTTATAAAAAAGTGCTGAAATTTATTAGGTATCAAGAAGATACAAATTAGGCTTGGTGCCCATAGCATAGTGGTTAGGGCGCCAGCCATATACACTGAGCCTGGTGGGTTCAAACCTGGCCTGGGTCAGCTAAACAAAAATGACAACTGCAACAAAAAACTTCCAGGCATTATGGCAGCTGGTAGTCTCAGCTACTTGGGAGACTGAGGCAAGAGAATTGCTTAAACCCAAGAGTTTGAGGTTGCTATGAGCTGTGATGCCACAGCACTCTACCCAGGGTGAAATAGTGAGACTTTGTCTCAAAAAAAGAAAAAAAAAACACAATACTATGATGTGATACAAAGGAATGGCTAAAATGATAGAAAATTCTAAGTGTTGTTGTCAAAGCTGTGGAGCAATGGTGTCTCTCAGCACCTGTTGGTGACAGTGTAAAGTACTGTGGCCCCTCGGGAAGACTGGTTAGCAGTAATGACTAACGCGGAATGTGTGCTCAGCCTGTCATCCAACATAGATCACTGGACTTAGACAAAAGGCTCAGCAAAAATGTATACATCTGTTCACCAAAGATGTGTTCAGGGCAGCGTTATTTGTAAGAGCTCCCCCCAGCCCCCCATGGAAACAATCCAGTGTTTATTATACGAGAGTGGATACCATGTTACAGATGCACACAGAGAGACCTCATCAGTGAGAAGGAAGAAACTTCAGCTGTATATAATAGTAATTGTAAATCCACAAACATCATTTTGAGGTATAATAGCAAGAGTAAAAAAGAATACACAGTGGGTGATTTTGCTTATAAAGAGTTTATAAATGGCACAACTCATCTATGGTATTAGATATCAAGATGGTGGTCACTCTGGGAGGGGACGTGATGGGGATTCTGGGGCGGCGCTGCTAATGTTTTGTTTCTTGATCTGGATGTTTATTTCAATTTGTAAAAATTTACTGAGTAATGCACTTATGATTTGTGTGTTTTCCCATACGTCTAGTATATAGTCATAGGCTGCGTAATGATGTTTTGGTCAATAACAGACTATCTATGTTGGTGGTCACATAAGATTATAATTGATTATGCTGTTGTCACTGATTTTTAGCTGGCCCGGGCTGGGTTCGAACCCGCCACCCTCGGTGTAACCACTGTGCTCACCTAACGTGCATGATGCAATGGTACATTTTAAACCTATTAAGAAAAGAGTATAATTGTGACGGATGTGTTACTTAGTTCAATGTAAGCATTTCACATTGTATATCAAATCAGTACACTGAACCCCATAAATGCATCAATATACACAGTTATGATTTATTTAAAAAAATTGTTGAAACAAACAAACAGATTATAATGCCATATTTCTACTGTACCTTTTTAGGTTTAGATACATAAATACTTAACATTGTATTATAATTGCCAATAGTATCCATTATGCTTGTAGCCTGGGAGGACCGATGGGCTACACTATACAGCCTCAGGGTGTAGTAGCCACTTCATCTAGGTTCACACAGGGAGTCACAGAAAGATGCATCCCTCAGAATGCGTCCCCGTCATTTACATGTGACTGTACTAAAAGAGTGTGTTAAAAAGGGCAGATATATCAAAACAAAATATCTTCTTAAAAAATGATTCTTAGATCACACACTTTGGGAAATACTAATGTAGTCCCACAATGCTATTGATATATATTGTTCATGTGATATATTCTTTATTGAAATAAGTTCGGGTGAAATGATATACAGCAGAAACATTACTGGACACTGTTTCTAATTGATGTCCAAATGTATCATTATTGATGTGCTAGAGATGAAGCAGTAATGACTGAGTAAATCAGGAAGAAAACATCTAATGGACTTTTGAAAGTAATGAAAGAAAATAGGCATTTTAATTACATCAATGTTAAACAAGATTAAACTGATGTTTCTCTTTTTAGTTTGGAGAAAGAAAATGTAAAGTTTTAATGACCTTCTAAGAAATGTTTAAAAGTGTTCTTTAGCAAATAGCAACTCTGTGGACTTACTCATGGTGATTATTATTTTTTTTAATTTCAGGTTCATGTGAGGATACAAACAACCAGGTCGTAAATATTTGAATTTGTTAGGCAGAGTCCCTCTGGTAGTTGTGTCCTGTACCCCAAAGCTGTGCCATATGCCCCTATATTGTGTCCATTAAGCGAGAGGACACCAATCCCCCTGCTCCCCTCCTCCCTCCCTCACTCCCCTTCCCCCCAACTTGAATTAAATTGAGTTTTTCTCTTATGTGGGCATGAATTAGATTGTCTACTGGCTTCTTATCAGTATTTAGTGAGTTGGATATTTGCTTTTCCGTTCTTGTGATACTTTACTAGGAAGAATGTGTTTCAGCTCCATCCAGGTTAACACAAGAGATGTAAACTCACCATCTTTTTTATGGCCGAATAGCACATATTCTGTGGTGTACATATGCCACATGTTAATTCATTCCTGAGTTGATGAGCATTTAGGTTGCTTCTATAGCTTGGTGATTATAATGGAGCTCCAATATACTGGTGAAAATGTCTTTATGATAAACTAATTTTTTTTTCTTCTGGGTAGATCCTTAATAGTGGGATTGTGGGGTCGATTGAGAGGTCTAATTTGAGTTCTTTGAGGACTCCAGACTTCTTTCCAAAGAGACTGGTTTAGTCTGTAGTCCCACCAATAATGTAGAAGTGTTCCCTTTTCTCCACATCTGCACCAGCGTCTGCAACTTTGGGACTTTATGACAGGGGCTAATCTTGCTGGGGTTATGTGACATCTCAGGGTGGTTTTGATTTGCGTTTCTCTGATGATTATGGATGATAAGCTTATTTCCTTTAAATTGATCCAATTACCAAGAGGCTAGGAGCCTTCTCCACTGAAGTTCCTTTACCCCAAACACAGAACATGATTCCTGGGCAAAGGAGGGTCCTCTACCAATCTTCCATCAGACTTGAACCCAGACCTTTCTGGCTTCAGGGTGTTTGCATCTTTGAACAGGCTTCCCTGCCTCTCAGTGGTTTGTTTACTGAACGACTTCAATTTCCTATTCAGAATACATTAGGAAGGAGGCTATGAAAAAATTTCTTCTTTGGAGATTTTCTCATGCATCAGTATTTAAAAAAATTTTAAACACACAGTATCTTTGCTTGGCAGAATTCCCACTCCCTACACAATGCATAACTCTGCGTGTGCCAGCAACCCAAACTGTCTGGACAACGCACGTGACTGGAGCCGTTTGCTAAAACCATTAAGTGACCAACAAGGTTAACAGATTTTCCGGGTCTTCCCACTCTGACCAGCCATCTTGTCCAGCCCGATGTCTTTTCCTAATTAGAATAGATCAGAGAGAATGGTGTCTCGTCTCTAATTAAATTCTCATCGTTGCCCAACTGTTTCAAAGGGCAACTGTCTTAAACCTTTGAACTTTATTTGTAATACAAAACTTCAATTAGATAAAGGACAATAATTAGCAGATCTTTTATCTTTGGGTATAATTAAATCTTTAAGAAGGGATGTTTTAATCAATGAGATGTAATGACAAGTTCATAAATTAATTAATCCCACCAATGGAGGCTTGGCAGTAATCAATGGATCTTTAAAGAGGTCCAGGGTGAGGGGACATAGCTCTGGGAATGCAGATACTCTGTTCAGTTTGGTGTAAAGATTCTCATTTATTAAGGATTAGCTGGCTCAAAAGATGATCTATTTATTTAAGGGAAAAATCATTTAAAATATTAACTTTTCATGGGAGGTAAAACCTTCTTCTTGCAAGTTTTTGCTTTTGGAACTTTCTTCTTAAATCTCAGGCTTCAGGAGTCAAAGAACATTTGTGTCTTCATCCTAGACATGTTTGCCAGTTTACTGATTTGAATTAGAGAGAAACCAAAACTGAAGTTGACTACCCTCAGATATCTCAAGTATTTTCTTCTAGAACAACTGTCAGCAAACCCTGGCCAGCTTGCCTAATTTGGCCCATTTCCTGTTTGTGTAAATAAAGTTTTATTGAAACATGGCCATGCCAATCTGTACTGTCTATTTCACATTATACAGGTGGACCTGAAGAGTCACCCCAGAGACTATATGATCCGTAAAGCCACAAATAGGTACTAACAGACCCTTTTAACAGAAAAGGTTTGCCAGCTGTGCTTTAAAACAGTCTTTGCATGTTTTCTTTGAGATTTGGTAAAATTTAAACTCAATATAGCACCGCATAGATAGTGTTTATTGTAAAATTACAGCGAACTACTTTAAATATGAGGTTCTATGCTGTGGTAGGCTCCTACCTAGGTTCCTGATATTTGCTTTTGCCCTGTCTCTCTGGGCAAAAAACAGGGGAAGAATGATTTAGAAAGGGGGAGGGAGTGGCAGGAGCTAGTACATGCAAAGGTTCTGTGGCAGAAGGTCATGCAGCTCATTCAGAAAGCAGGATGAGAGGTGACCGGTTGTGTGTAGAGATCAGAGAGGCCATTATAACAGTTTCACCCCGTGAACCCAATCAGTTCTCTTCCCCTCAATGCAAAACTCTTCAATGACTTTGCCTCTCTCAAACATAAAATCCTGAGGTCTTAGGCAGGAGTCAGAGCACACTTGCTTGGGGTTGGAGAGGGAGTCTGGAAGTTGCAGGGTGATGAGAGAGGAGCTTGGAGGTGGGGGAGCTGGTAGAGTTTCCGGGATCCCCTACAGTCTTTGCCTCAGCCCTCCCATGGCTTTCTTTGTGTCAAATCTCCTTAACATTCTCTTTTAACGACACTAATCATTGGATTGAAGGCCCATCCTCGACCCAGGATGATCCCATGCTGAGATCCTTAATTATATCTATAAAGACCCTTATTTGTAAATAAGGTCCCATTTACTACTGAAGCATCGGAACATAGACACATTTTTTGGAGGACATGATTCATTCCACTGCATAGGGGACGACATGATCTGCTTTTTAACTTAGACTAATGGTTGTTTTCTTGGGGTGGGACATTGTACCAAAAAGACACAATCACGGAAAGGTAGGGGGGACCATTTAAGAGGCTGCTGCAAGCTCCCAGACGCAGAATGGATAAAGACTGTCTTATGCATGGTGGTTGTGTGGCAGGTGGGGCCAGGGAGGGTGAGAGGTGCTGATTGGTTGTGATCTACATACAGCATGGAAGACATCAACTAAGATGGGTCTTTTGAAAAGTTGGGTGATTTTTTTTTCCTACTCCCCTTTGAGAAGGTATGTAAAGAGAAGGGCTCAGAAGACCAAGGAGACACTAGTTTAGGAACAGGTCTGACCCCACATCCAGAAGATGCTCAATATAAGCTCAACTGTGCTGGTAAAATAAATGCAAGCAGAGGATTGTTCAGAAGAGTTCTCTGATTGTTTGGGCAAGGATGCAGGATGCAGGTCTTGTTTTTTTCCAGATGTTTTTAAAAAATAACAATACTCATTTGAATGGGGCTTAGAGTTCCTTGGCAGAAAGACATCGGGCTCTTGGAAATATTACTATTATTTCTGGAGCCAAATTTAGCAAGGACAGCTCTGCCTTTAATTACTGGTTGACGCTGAGTTGTACAGGCAAATGATTACATGCACAATTAGTTGTTCCCACAAGTAGCCAATTATGGGGAATGATTATTTAAGAAAATTGTGGCTCCTGCTAAAGGGACTTTACATTGTCGCCTCAGAATACATTTCCTTATAAAAATTCCTTTATTGTATGCATTATTATTTTTTTCTATCTCCTGGGTGGTGTGAGAAACAGTCCTTGTGGTCTCATTGTAGGGAGAGGGAACTGTAGAAACTCAGACCTTTGGGGCACTGTGAGCCTCAGCAAAGAGTGGAGTCTGGGTGGGTCAGAAGCTCTCCCAGGACCATGTCTTGCTCCAGAAACCGTGTCTTAATCCCAAAGGTGGAATCTGGAAGAAAATGTAGGACTGTGGATGTTTGATAAGGGACCCATTTGGAAGTGTGTGGAGTCCTACCACACGGCCACATGTTGCTGTGAACTCAGCCTTTGCCTGTGCTCATCACTGGTTTTCTCTGCCTCTCCATGACCACGGGTCTTACCTAGGCCACTTCTCCCACCCCAGCATCGCTGACCTCTTCATGCAGTCAAGTTGTCATGAAATCATAAGCTCGCAGCACCGGAAGGGTCGTCAACATTGTCCGGCTCATTTCAGAGATGATCCAGCTGAGACCCAGAGAGGCAAAGGACTCACCTGGTGGTCCAGGCGAAATGTGACCCCACCTTGCCTGATTCCAAGGCCCTGGCTCTTCGCATGATGCCATGCTGGCTGCTGAGAGCACCAGCCAGGGGGCCAGTGCATTTGTCATCTCCTTGTGGTCATTACCATCTACAGCCGGCCTACCGTCTTCCTGGTGTCGGGCACATGCTGGGAGCCATGCTGAGGTAGAGTTGGAAGGGATTCCAGAGAACTGTTTTTTTTTTTTTTTAATTTTGCATTAATATGAAGGTATATACAATTAGGTTACATGGTTTGCATTTGTAAGGTGAAGAGTTGTAGTCATGACCTTCACCCAGGAAGTGTGCCATTGAGACTTCTGATTTTGCTGTCTAAGTGGAATTTGGAACATATATTTGCCTAGGGTTACTCCCTCCCTTTGAACATCTCTCATGACGTAGCCATTAAAACCTTCCTGGTCAACCCTGACCTGATACTAGTAGGAAAGACTGTACGTTCAAATGTGTCTGTTTTAGTTGGTCCATATAAACCTTGTTCTCTGATTCTGAATACAAAACGTTTTCGTATTAACTTGTATGGATCAATAGTCAGCTTTCCTCCCTCATTTTCACAGTGCCATCTACTATTCTACCTTAAAGTGATCTATGATATGATGGTCCCGAATTCTTCAGTACTCGGCATTAGTGTTAAACATTCACATCCTTGCCAAGGGCTCATGGAAGGTGAAATATATTTTCTGGTTCCTTAAATTGGGGTTGGGCCTTTACCTTTGGCTAAAGGGTGGCAACCATGAGCGATATAAGCAGAGGTTTGAAAAATGCTTGCACATTTGGGCATGCCCTTTTGTGACCCCAGTGACCTACCAGGAAAAGACTGTGCCTTGGACCTTCAGCTGAGCCCCAGAACAAGACTCATGGAATAGACTCAGGCCCTCAAATGAAAACATGTGGGATGCTCAGGGAAAATTTTGGTGTCCTTGTTTGTTACTTGTTATTTTTATTCCCTGGCCAGTTTACTTTTTAATTTTATTTTTTTCTCTTTGATCTTTTGGAAAAATTTCAATAGGCCTGGTACCAGCTCTTCTTCATATGTCTGATAGAATCTGGCTATGAATCTGCCTGGTCCTGGGCTTTTTTTTTTCTTGGACGATATTTTATTACTGATTCAGTTTCACTACTCATTACTGGTCTGTTTGAGATTTGTCTTTCTCTTGATTCAAGCTTGGGAGGTTATATGTTTCCAGAAATTTATCCATTTCCTGTAGGTTTGTTAGTTTGTGACTGTGGAGACCTTCATAGCAGTCTTGACGATCTTTTGTATTTTTGTGGTGTCCGTTGTAATGTCGACTTTTCCATTTCTGATTGAATTCATTTGAATTTTCACTCTTCTTGGTTAATCTAGCTATTGGTCTATCCATTTCGCTTATCTTTTCAAAGAACCCACATTTTGTTTATTTTATCTTTTGTATTTTTTTTTTTTTTGGTCCCAATTGCATTTAGTTCTGCTTTTCTTTGTAACTGTTTTTTTTTTTTTTCTTCTGCTAGCTTTGGGTTTGGGCTGTTCTTGTTTTTGTGGTTCCTTGAGGTATGACATTATGTTGTTAATTTATGGCATCTTCTTAATTATCAGCCCTATTTTCCCCTCGTCTTGCTATTTTGTCAGGAGTGGGAACAGCTTATATCTTATTGTTGATCCCAATGGGTGCCCCATTCTGTGCTGGTCCCTTGTCCCTGCTCACATCTGTGAGTTCTCTTTTCTTTAAGACCTCCTGTTATTTGAACTCTCTGGGTTGAATCTCCTCACTGCTAGTACCCTGACAGATAAACCCTTCTTCCAAACTATGTTAATGCCTCTAATTTCTTCATTTCTTGGTGCCCCCTGAGTTTTTCTGTTATCTTATTTGCACCTTCCTGCTAGGCTGAGTTAGTTCAACATGTCATTAGTGGGAGACCGTGGGCAAGGCTCCGTAATTCCACTCGCCTTTGCTTTAGCTTTATTATCTGTTAAGCCAACATCATAATTATCTGGCCTCCTGACTTCACAGGGAAATTCCAACCATCTAAAGAAATGAGGTAAACCAGAGAGCCTTGTGCACTGCAAGGCACAGCACGGCTGCTATCACTACACTCATCTACCCACATGTACACCAGGTTATCACATCTGCATTCAAAAGACCTCGCTCAGGGATCCTTAGTGATGTAGGAAAGAGGCCTGTCCTTCTTAGATTTGAAAAAACCAGACTCTCCAGTAAGCATCACTTTGAACTTGGCAAAGAGGCTAAATCACAGAAACGGTACATGTGTACCCTGGGCTCAGTTCTTGTAAGGGACAGGGTGGGGGGGGGGTAGCCTGGAAATTCATTAATTTAACAGGCATCTACTGACCATTGACAGTGAGTCCACATAGGGATGTATGGCCTAGTGCCTTAATAAGCTAGAGCTACCATAACAAAATATTGTAGGCTGGGTGGTTTAGACAATAAAAAATTATTTCTTATACTTCTGGAAGTGCAAGGTCAAGGTCCAGCATGGTTGGTTTCTGGGGAGTGATCTATTCCTGGCTTACAGACAGTTGCCTTCTTGAGGTATTGTCAGACAGTGGAAACAGAAAGTGCTCTGGCCATTTCTTCTTCTTGTAAGGGTGCTAATCCTATCGGGGGGGGGGGCATCCCTATGATCTCATCTAAAATGAATTAGTTCCCAAAGGCCCATCTCCAAATATTGTCGAATTGGGGATTAAGGCTTCAACATTTGAATTTTTAAAAAAAAATTATTCAAATTAATAGGAGGGTACAATTTTTAGGTTACGTCGTTCTCACTTCCAAGATAAAGTTGCATTTATAGAAGCGCCCCTCACCCAGGGGGTGTGTTTACACCCTCACAATGTGCACACTGGGTGAGGTCTCACCTCAGGCCCTCCCTCCTTCTGCCGTACGTCCTTCCCTTCCCCGTCTCACTTCCCTCTACTCCCAAACTGGACTGTATTAGTGTTTTATTGTTCTTATAAACATGTAATTGTTTACCTATTGATTTCATGTTAGTGTGGAGTACATTAGATATTTATTTTTCCATTCTTATGATACTTTATTAAGAAGAATGTATTTCACTTCCATCCAGGTAAATGTAAAAGATGCAAAGTCTCCATCTTTTTTAATGGCTGAACAATATATCTTGTTTTACATATACCACAGTTTGTCGATCCATTCATGGGTTGATGGGCACTTAGGTTGCTTCCACAACTTGGCAATTATGAATTGAGCTGCAATAAACATTCTAGTGCAACATTTGAATTTTGGGTGGGGGACACAATTTAGCCATAGCACCTCTGGGCTGGTTATCCTGTCACCCAGGGAATTTGCTGACATGCCAGTTCTCACTCAGAGATTCTGACTCAGTATGTCTGGAGTGGGGGGCAAAGAGATTCTGTGTTTTTCTTTTCTTTTTTTTTTGAGACAGAGTCTCACTTTATTGCCCTTGGTAGAGTGCTGTGGTATCACAGCTCACAGTAACCTCCAACTCCTGGGCTTAGGCTATTCTTTTGCCTCAGCCTCCCAAGTAGCTGGGACTACAGGCGCCCACCATAATGCCCAGCTGAGATTCTGTGTTTTAACACACACCCTGTGCATGTCCAATGCAGATGGCTTCTGGATGACCAGAAACAACAAATACTCCAGGTAACTGTTAAGAGCATGGCGCTCTGTGTTAGACAGGCCTGTGCTTTGACTCTGGCTCTGGTCCTTGCTAATTGGGTGACCTAGCTCAGAGGGCGCCACGTTGCCTCTGAAGGACTCAGTTTGTACATCTGTAAAATGGAGATAGTAACAGCACCTTATTTCTCATGGGGTTGCAGTGAAGGCTCATTTTAAATAATTATTTAATTATTCATTATTAGCTAGTTATTTATCAATACATGCATAGTATCCGGCAGGTCTTAAGTATTTATTTGCAGTCATTGTCACCAGCATCATCAGGGTATTTTCCTGCTCTCCACACGATCTCATAACCTCTATCTCGGTCCCCTTTTTGTGTCTGAAAGGACTTTCTGTGCTTGAGTCAATTGCAGGTCCTTCGTAGCACCAAGTGGGGAATGCTCTGCTGTCCCCAGGAGATCCTACATTGGGTGAGAAGTTCACTGTGCTGTTGTTTCTCTCTCTCTTAGCTGCATATCAGGCAGAATGAGACTGGGCTGGGTTTTGCCTCCCATGCTGTCCGTCAAGGCGTGGTTGACCTTTGTTTTCTAAATGTCTGAATTCCTTCTTGGCTGAGTTAACTTTGTGCCCCACCAGCCTGAGACAATGAGAACTGCAGCACATCTCTCCTGGAGCCACCAGGTGGCGATGTTCCCCTTGTCATCGCCCACAGTGGTCACAGCTCCCCAATGGCGGTAGCGTCCAGGACCCCAGGTCTGTGAGCCCAGGTCTGCCGGCCGGCTGGGCAGAGGGCTCTGCCAGCTCCGGTGTTCCCACCTTTGGGATGAGGGTAGGAGAGCCCAGTTTCTCAGTAGAAATCTAAGGCCCCTGTAGGTGTAGAAAACTGATTCAGAGTTGACCCCAGGAAAATGACTTTCCCTCCTTCTAAATGACCAAGCCATTGTTCACTAATAGCTTTTCTGTTTCTGGAGAATGTGCCCCAAGGCACACAAGTCAAACAATTGATACTTGGGCATTAGTTGACCTTAATCTCTCCCTTCCTTATCTAAATGCCCCATTAGCAGCTTTTTGATAGCTGAAATCTTAGCAATTAGCTTCCTTACCCTGAACGTAAAACCACTTCCCCATGATATTTGAGGTGCAAAGAGAATAGCAACAGGCCAAACCCTCAGATCTGTTACTGAGGGAGGAAGCCAGGGGTCACCCTTGGCCACCTCACAGATAAGGCCTAGTAAGTGCCCTTTATAAACACTCCGTGCTGTTTGCGTCTGTCTGTCTCCGCATGCAGTGCACAGACCTGAACTATTTTGTTAGAGCCCCAGACTGGGCCTGTCTACTGTACTGACGCCAGGCATCTTTGCCCAGGTGTCCCTTGTAATTCAGCCCAGCAGGTGGTTGGCATAAAATCAGGCTGGGGTGGGGTTTGAGGCCCAGGTCATCATTTACTTCCTCTGAGTAAGTTCTCTCTTCTAAACACGCTGAGTCTCCTCATCTATAAAACGAGAGTATAGCAACGTGTACCTGTTAGGGTGCCATGAAATGTAACTGAGATAGTGTTTGTGAGGTGCTTGGAACGATGTCTGGTATACTTTATGGAAAACTTTATTACAGGACTTAGCTTTGTCAAACAGTAAGAACTGAAGGAAGGGACGGGGGAGGAAGAGACAGATCTGAGCGGCACCCTTGGAAGGGATCTCAGCGGAGCTTCAAGAGGCATCTGGACTGGAACCACGAGGCGGGGCTGCCGGACACGGAACCTCATCTCAGATGCTGCTGCTGAGCCGTCAGAGTCTACCCTATGATGTAAAGAGAAAGGCTTCCCTGGCTTTACGGTGTGTGCGTATCTGCATGTGCTCACATAGACGTATTTTTCTCCTTCTCTTTCCTGCATTTTCTGTCCTGGGCGTCTGTAATCACTCGTTATCCTCCATCAGACTTTCCCACACATCCCTTCCCACCTCACCCCACTCGCTGCTCTCTCTGCCCAGTAATCCTCTCTCTTCTCCTGCAGGATAAGCCCCCCTCGCTCTCTAAGGCCCAACCCCAGTGTCACTCTGCTCTCAGGTCTGTCCTGAGCCCCCCAGGCCCTTGCCCTCTGCCCTGTGCTCCTCTAGCCAGCCCTGCACCCACACAATCTGAAGAGCCAGGGCCTGCTTGAATTTTGTGTGGTAAATGCCTTATATCACCCAGGTCCTGACCTGATTGAAACTTAGAATTAAATTACATGATAACAGAAATAATATCACTAAGTACATGTTCATAGTGAACACACCCCTCCCCAAACACCCAAACATTACGAACAGGCCCAGATTCTCTGTAGTCCCACCCCTAATCTGGACCCCATTTTGGGGGTGGGGAGTGGGGCATCCGTCTAGACTTTGTGTGGGTGCATTTTTGGCGTGCATGTGCCTCTCTGTCTTTAGGACTCTTTCCATACCTGATAATTAGTGTTGTGTTCTATGCAAAGATGCTTTTCTCAATAAGGTAGACAGGCTTAGTCTGGGGGCTCTAACAAAATAGTTGAACTTGACCTTCATTTTTCTTTTCCCTATCTAAATGCCCCCACTCGCAGCTTTTTGATAGGTGAAATCTCAACAATTGGCCTCCATCACTTGAGTGTAAAACCACTATCTGCTTTACCTTGAGTGCTTGGTGTCCAGCTCTGTCTTACCCACTGGTCTACGTGCTATTAAAGGTCATTGATTGCATTCATCTTTTTATCTGCAGGACATGACCCTAAGCCAAGTGCCCCGAGCAGGTGTGTTTCCACAGGTAGCTGCCTAGCCCGCATGTGTGGTTGAGTGTGTGCACCTGAGTGTGAGGTGGGGGAGAAGGAGAAAGCCACAGAGGAAGGGTTAATCGGAGCGTCACCTACCCTAGTTGGCTGGAACTCCCAGAAGACGTCTTGGACGTCTGCAGAAGGGCGAGGTTGGAGGGAGCAGCTGAGCAGAACATTGAGTTAAGTGCAGGCGCTGATCCTTGAAAGGCCGGGCTCCGAGGGTGCAGAATGAACATCCACAAAGCCTCCCAGCCCGAGGCTGCGGGTGGAGATCCGCTGGCTCAGTCATTAGGATTCAAGGGCAGAAGAAGTAGAGACTCCCCGTCTTGTAAATGCCTTTTGAGAATCGTCTGTACAAGTGCAGATCAGGACACTGGGAAGGACTTAGGAATTACATCTCAAAACCTAGGGGGAAAATGGTGCGAAACGGCTTTTGTTATTTGAGGTGTGTTTTATTACCTTAGCCTGGAAGGCCGTTTGCAGACAGGAAATGCTTTCTCCAGGATGCTCCCCGCAGGTGGAGGGGGTGCTCTGTATTTGCAGCCTGTCTCCTTCCCTATTAATCACTCGGATTCTCTCATCCTGTGCAGATGTCACGGACCTCTCCATTTGAAGACTTTATCAGTATTTATCTTGTAGCCTTTAATAAATCATTTGCTGATTGTGTGTGATCCAGGGTACTTCACATGAGTGGAGCACCACCTTACCCTCACCCTGCTGTGTTTTCTTGACACGTTGGGGTGACTTTTATTCTGGCTCCCCCCCTGGAAGGGGAGCTAGGAAACTGGGGTAAAACTGGCTATCTTGAAATGCATATTTGGGGAAAAGGGGGAATTTAACTTAATGAGCTGTGGTCATTATTTTATCTGAGAACGGATAGTAGAGCAGGACAGACCACGGGAATGAAGTTTCTGTTCAGTGGGGGATGGACTTTAATTAGTCTCCCACCCTCTGGAGTCTTTCTAGCTGATGGTGCGTTCTAAGCAATGGGGCGGCCACCTAGCCTTGGGCCAGCAGCCCACCTCCAGTTTTGTAAATAAAGCTGTAGGAACAGAGCCACACGGCTGTTTTACTCAACCTCTGCCTGCTTTTCAGCTACCATAGCGGGGCTGCTGCAGACGCCTCCCCGGCCCACCAAGCCTAGCAGGATGTTATCGTGGTTCTCATCAGTGGATGGTGCTGTCCTGTCTCTGCCCCAGGCATCCTTCACTGTGTGTCATTAATTCGAAAAACCAATATGTCAGGGACAATGGCACCTATGCCCATGGGAACATCCATGTGCACATGTGTGTGTGCACACACAATGCATAGGTGTGTGCCGAGGTGCAGGGTGTGCCCCAAGCTTGTGAGGAGTGGCAGGATTTCACGTTCTTTCTCAGGATGTGTGTACAGTTTCGAGCTCTCTGTGATCACTGTATGTTAGGAACACAGCACAGTAGCAGCAGTAACAATGACAAATCCCTCCCTCTCCTGTTGCCTAGTTTTCCCTGTGTAGGTTGTGATGATGGAGTCATATCCCTGTAAAGATACGGAACAGGGAAGGTGCCCCTGGTAGCTGGGAACTTAAGGGGCACCCGTGACAAGGGAGCCCGCGGTCCCTGGTCCCCTGACACAAGAAGAATGAGGAACTATACTTATCATTTTGGCATTAAACCAAAACAAAATAATTTCTACATAGACATACCCACACCCACATATATACCAACACCTACACACACACACCATATATGTAGGTGTGTGTCCATATATATATATTTTTTCTCTATTTCCTCTTTCCTATTCACCATTTCTCTAGTTTCTCTCCATTTATCATCATTATTTTTTGGTAGCTTACAGATGCCAGGTGTAAGTCAGTAGCTTGGGGAAAAATAAAACCTCGAAAAAATACCTTTCGAAGAAAATGCATTCATTCATAAGTCAGCACAGAAAGCGAAAAACTGGGTTTGCTTGTCCCCAGGAGATTTGCTCTGGGAAATCCTGGGAGACCAGCCACAGGCCCTGACGCCCCCCTGCCCTTTGCTGCCTGAGCACTGTGTAAGGTGGTGTGCTCCACCCTTTCCTATCTCACGGCACACTTGAACCTGTAGTTCAACTTCCGTGGCACACTTAAATTATGTTGATCATAAAAAAAAGAGTAGAAGAAAGAATATGCTTACTGTGCTGTGAACTTCTTTCAAAAATAATTTAATTAATGATCTTTAAAGACTTTTGTAGCACAACTTAAGATCCTCTCCCGGCACAGTGTTTGAAAATCACTGGCATAAAGGCACAGCTGAAAATGGGAATCTAACTTCTTTACTGGGTTTTCTTTTTATCTGTTTTTTTTTTTAAATATAAAATTTAAAGAACAAGGTCATGAGGGTCCGCAGACGCATCTAGGACTTGGGCTTATTCCTGCCTCCCAAGTTAGCCTGGCTGGGTGCAGAGACAGGTGTGTCACTGTAGTCTTTAAAACAGGTGCCCGGGGGCTGCCCCAGGACGCTTCTGCATTCAGGACCGGATGAGACTGCTGCTTTTACACCTCAATCTTTGTTTAGTTTCTCCTTAGTCTTGGGCTGTGGAACCCCCAAGTGAGTGATGATTCCGTGGCCACAAGTGCCTCTGAGTGATGGTGACCGGGTTGTGTGGAGGAACTTGGTCTGATCCCGAATCTGCTCACCAAACCCTCCGGATCTGTGGGGTGCTGAGCGTAGTAGACCTCCCTGCCTCCTTCTTGGGCAGGTGAGCGAGTGCTATGTATGAGCAATTCCCACATCCCAGGACATCGCTCCACAGCACGGGCCCTGGTTGAAGAGAAATCCTTTCCAGAATCAGAGCCAGGATTTCCTCTTTTTCTGGCAAGAGTTGGAGAGGGTCAAACTAATGGATGAGGAAGGTTTTAAGCAAAGCAAATGAGGACCTTTTAGATGGATTAGTTCATTTTCTAATAGATTCAGTATTTGGGGGCATGTTCTATGTGCCAGCAATTAGGATAGAAGGGCTCTTTGTCCCTGACCACACCCCCCCGTGCACACGTCTGGGTCCCCAGGTTTTCTCTCTTAGGCTTTGTCAAATTGCCCCCTTTCATCTGCTGAGGCTGCCACGCCCTTCTCTGAATTTATTTCTAATTATCATTCAGAACCAAGTTCAGATTTGGTGTTGCCTCTTCACCTTCCAAGAATCTGCCCTAAAGCTACCTGGCCTGGGGAGAAGCCTCCCCCACGCTGGGCTCTTACGGCTTCCTCTGTGTGCCCCACAATGGCCATCTTTGTACAGAAACTCTGGGCTCAGACACAGAAGAAACAGCTTACCATCTCCATATATTAGGCTCTTTGCATATATTTTTCCATTTATTCAGCAAAAGAAGTCGTGATAAAGTTGTTATTAGTCTATTTCGCTGATGAAGAGAGACATGGAGATGTAAATCCATTTATCCCTGAGTTATTCATGGTGGGCCTGTGGTTATAGCCATCTCTTCTCCCTGAGTTTCACACTCACGGTCTCCCTATTATGTTTTTTTTTTTTTCTTCTGGTGTTTGAGAGTGAGAGGGAGGAAGTAAGGAAGGTGGGAGGAGAACAGGTCAGAAGGAAACACATGCGAAGACAGACCAGGGTGACCATACACCGTGCTGGGAGGAAGTACCCGGGACAGTGTTGATAGCATAGAGCAGATGTTCAGCTCTGCTCCCAGGGTGGAGGGTGGCAGGCTCAGAGATGGGGAGGAGCAGGAAACCTTTAATGAATACATACAAGCAGAGGAATTGCTTATGTTTTTTGGTTCATTCGAATTTGAAAAGGCAGAGGTTTTATTTTTCCTGATGTTTTTGGTATTTTCTTTTCTTAACATGGAAATGTACCGAGGAAAAAAATAATCTTAGTTTCCTTTCTTTTTTTTTTTTTTTTTTTTTGTGGCTGGGTTTGAACCTGCCACCTCTGGCATATGGGGCCAGTGCCTTACTCCTTGAGCCACAGGCACCACCCAGTAATCTTAGTTTCAGAGGCAAGGTGAATGCTCCTGTGTGTTGGCAGGGGGAATAGTAACAGATCCAGATATTGGTGCAAACTCCTAGGCCCTAATAGAGATTTGCTCCCCTGTTTTTCTGCCAGAGCCTTCTTTAGAGTGATAAGGCCCAGCTACAAAAAGGGGTGATGGTAGGAAGAGGAAGTTGATAAAAGCATTTTTAGGAAAAGTAAGTCTTACCTGAAGACTTGACTTGGTTTTATCACAGGGAATCTTAGACCCAATGTCTGAGCTATGAGCTGATCAAATGCTATCCATCATCTAGTATAAGGGTTGGCAAACCCTGGCTCCTGGGCCAAGTCTGTTCTGCTGCCGGTGTTTATGAATAAAGTTTTATTGGCACATAGCCATTCATTTATATGGCATCTCTGGCTGCTTTCACGCTCTGCAGCAGGGTTGAACAGTTGTAACAGATGCCATCTGCCCACAGAACCTAAAATAGTTAACTAGCTGACCCTTTGCAGGAAAGGTTTGCTGAGCCCCTGATCTAGACTAGGCTTCATTTGAATAATTAGAAAATTTGAGACCCAGAGAAGTGAATATGCATTGAAACAGGAAATCATTTTCATGCAAAGCTTTGGATAATTAGGCATAAAAACAATCCTCATCAACAATCCTGTATGGGTAACCATTCTAAAATTGTAAAATCCTAACACCATTCATTTCTCTCTGTGTAAAAAAGTGGTGTTTTTACTTTCCTTAAATAAATTAACTGTTTTTTGATAACCCTGTTAGAGATTAAATTTTTTAAAACTGGTTTGCAATAAAGTCTTAGAGTATTAGCTGAGCCCATCTGCCATTTATGGTATCATGCCTGTTTCAGCATCATTTGACCTTATATCACGAGCCTCTCACATGTCATTAGAACTCCTTTGCAGATGTAATTACTGGTGGTTGCATAACATTCTGTGCTGTAAAAATGCCACAATTCATATAATAATTATGATATTTTTAGGTTTTTTTCTGTTTTCTATTGAATCTTTATCCATAAATCATGTCCATATTTCTGAATGTTTCCTGGCAAAGATTCCTAGAAGTAGAATTCCTGGCCAGAGCTTAGAATGTTTTAATGTTCTTGGTTCATTTGATAAATTGCTTCTCAAAAGGATTCTCCAATTTATATTCTGCCTCGAGGTTGAGGATGTTTGTCTCTCGACACTCTTTGAAGGACGTAGTTACATTTTAAGACTTTCCTGTGATGATGTGTAAATATAGTATTTTATTTTTGTTTTAATCAGCATGTTTTTATCACCATTCAAGATGCAATATTTTTATAAGAGACCAGCCATGTGCGTTTTATGTTCTGAAAATACTCCCTTCTAATTATGTACCCTTTTGTTGAGACTTCAAAATACTGTTAGATCTCCCCTTGATCTATTTATTAATCAGTTTTATTGATTAGTTCTGCTGTTTTTAAATTGGTTTGAAAGGCGCTCTCTGACCGGAACTGTCATGCCCTCCCTGTCCTCTTCCTTTATCCCACTTTGAGTGTACTTTCTGCCATCCTAATGATCCGTGTTTCCTCAGCTCAACCCTGTTCTTGTGGGCCATCAGTTTCCTTTGCAAACTGCAAAGTACCACATATGCGGATGCTGTTATTTCTCAACCACCAAGACCCCATGTGTGGCTCCTTCAGCATCACTTTGACAACCTCATTGCCTTGACCTTTCATACGGCCAATCTCAAATCATCAATACACTCATCTCCTGTTTGAGGTGTCAGAACACCACTAGAAAGTGTCTGAGAAACGGAGTCGTTCAATGCCTCTATTGGACACGTAGTCACTGAGTGCTGCCATGTCAGATACGGTTCCAGGTGTTTGGCGTATGTCCATTAACAAAGACTGCCACCCTCGTAGAACTTGTGTTCTACGGGAGAGACATAGTCATCGATAGGCCTGATAAATAAGTCGTAAGTGCTATTGAGAAATAAAAAGTAGTGCAAAAAAGATTGGAGGTGGGAGAGTGGTTGCAGATTTAAATGGCCCAGTCAGACGGGCTTTCAGTGAAAAGGGGAGATTTGAGCAAAGGACTCAAGGCAGATAAGGGGATAGCGGTGTGATTTCTAGAGGAAGAGCATGGCAGGCAGAGGAGACAGTGCTCTGCTGGCCCCAAGGTGGGTGAACCTGCTGTATCTAAGGAGAGGCAAGGAGGCTGGTGGTTGGAGTGGAGCAATGATGAGGAGGTAAAGATAGATGAAGAAAGAGTCGTGGCCATGTGTGGCCGTACTAAGGAGTGTGGATTTTACTCAGAGTTAAGTGGGAGGGCAGGGGAGGGGGTGATCACAGCATCTTGGCTAGAAGAGTGGCTCTAACTTGAGTTGCTACAGTGAGAGGGCTCAGTAGAGCCCCAAGGACAGCAGCTCTGCAGCCACTGCAGTGCTGGCATAGAGATGAGGGCAGCTTGTTCAGGGTGGCGGCAGAGGAGGTGAGGAGATGTCATCAGGTTCTCGATACACTTCACGGGTATAGCTCACTGGGTCTGCAGCCTGACTGGATGTGAGCTCTTAAAGAACGGGAAATATCAAGAATGACTCCAAAGTTTTTGGTGCAGTGGGCAGGATGGGGCTGTCATCAGCTGATACAGAGAAGATTACGAAAGGAGCAGGCTGTGGGGTTAATAATTGGGAGTTGCTTTGGGCACATTGAACCTGAGATATCTAAGTTGGATTCTAAGTGGAGGTGCCGAGTAAGTCAGGGAGGAGTTAGGAAGGAGGTCTGATCTAAATATATAAGGTTGGAAGGGGACCAGGTATAGATGGTATTGAAAGACACTGGAGTGTCTGAGATCCCATGAGAATTATGGAATGACCAGCTGAGCCATGTTACTGCCACGTCATTTACTTGCATAGAAACAGAAGAATGGAAGCCTCCAGAAAAAAGAGATGTTTGGGGGAGAAATGCTTTGACACATTCTTAAGATGCTAGAACCACTTAGGGATTTGATGAAGACAAACAGAGGAGAAGAGAAAGGCCATTAAAAACTCCATGAAACCCAAAAAGCTACCCGGGCAGAGCGACATTGTATCATTGCCTTTTACTTAACTGGATTAATCACTTTCACAGAGGAAGGCTTGCTTTTAATCATAGAGCAAAGGATGTTCTCAGGGTAAACCAACACTTACGAGCACCCGCTGTGTGTTAGCATCTTCTTGAATATAGTATGTTATAAAATGTGGGACCCTTCATAAAATACAATGGTATTTTGTGGGATAACTATCACAATCTCTGTTTTATAGTGGCAACAGCTCAAACAGAGAGAAGATAAGAAACTGTCCTTAAATCCTGCAGCCCATGCTCTTTGAAAGCCCATGTGCTCTTCCACTCATGCTGTGCTCTTCTCCCCAAGTTGAGGCAGAATAGTTACATAAATGACCGTTGTCCACCTAGATGCTGTAGATACAGTCAGCATTTGAATCATAAGTATTGGTTCACAATAATATAAATCCAAATTGAAGTGCTCCCAAACTGAAGTGCTATTTGTAATCCTAGTTGATATATATTAATTCATAATTAGCCAATTGCTCCACCATAGTAATATTGAAGGCAGCCTGCGTTACAGTCTTTAATTAGTGGTTCTCAACTGGGGAGTGGTTTTACCCCAACAGAACATCTTGCAATGCCTGGGGGAGGTCTTCTGGCACAAAGTGGGTGGAGGTCAGGGATGCCGTCAGATTTCACGTGAAGCACAGATAGCCCCACTGCCCCCCAAACATGGTGTTATCAGCCCAGAATGTCAGTAATGCTGAGGCTGAAAAATCCTCCCCCAATAAGGAGCATATTTAGAAAAAGGCAACAAATGCAATTTGATTAATATGTAAATTCCTTAGAAGATATTAATAATTGTTATTTTTTTTTGAGTGAATACTTGCTTTCTGATAGGAAAGTGTTTTGATAGGAAGGTGAAACTAGCCATTTGTTATAGTCTGGATAAAGCAACTATCTACCAACTATCTTGGTCTCCTGTCAAGGTTCAGGCATTTATAAAGTGTGTTGGTAAGAGCTGTGTGTATCCTCAGTACAGACTAGTTTGTGTAGACATGTAGGCTGTTGGTGTCCGTGTGTGTGTGCATGTGTGTGCTTTCGCTGGTTTTGATGGGAAGTATAAATTTGGCTTTGGAAAAAGATGCCCCCCACTACTTCCAACCCTAGGCCTTCACTTCTTCCCATTAAGATTTCCCTTGCAACTTGGCCTCTTTTAAACCCCCATCTCGTGCATTCTCTCTTCTAATCTAATACCTCTGCGTACATATCTAAACATGATCACTGACAGTTTTCGCTGCGGGGTGAGGCTTTTACTGACAAGGCCAGTGAGCGCTGATTTGAGACCAGCCATTGTGAGTGACTTCAGCTGTCTCTTCAAGTGACATCCAGCTACTTGAGAAAGATGCGATGACGAAAGTTCTTTGGACAGAAAACTTTCGCTGACAAGAAGGTGACAGGTCCTTGCACAGCTGGTCTCTGATATGCCTCGGAAGGGGCCCACAGAGTGACTAATTTGAGTGTTGCGGTAGCTGGGAGGATGTGGAGGGCCCTGTGCATTCTCAGGGATAGGAGAAGTTTGTAAGACAGACCGGTGGTGCACGCAGGCTGGAAGAACCCTTATTTGTGGGCACCAGGCCAGGAGACCCCATCTGTGTAGAACATGACAACACTGAAAATGTGTATGGTGAGTGATATTTTACTTGCCCAGAATCCATTCTTGTCCTGGTGACAGCATCTTGCTTTCCCCTTAGCCAGACCTCCATCTCAATTCGTGTTTGGTTGGGGCCAGCCCTGGCTACCTGGTTCTAGGGGTCAGCACATCAACAACCTTATTCCTTCATCACAGTGATTGGTTCAGGGGAGGGCAGGCGACCCACAAAGACTCAGTGAGCCTAGATCTGGTGACTTTAGGGATCGAGATGCCCCCTCTCCCTGCAGTCCCCAAGCTGTGGATACAAATGTGGAATTCCTGGAAACGGCCGTGTGGAACCAAGTTAGCTAGAGAACGAAACAAGAAGATAGAACGGCTGAGAACTGGAGAGAGGAGACATTCCCGTCCTAATGAAATTACTGGAGCTTCTAATTAGCTGTGTCTGAGACCCTTCTCTTCTGGATTTTTCCATTACACAAACCAATAAATTCTTGTTTTCCCTATAGCTGATGTGAATTGGCTTCTCAACAGAATGATTCCTGATCAATACAAACAGCTCCATTTCTGAGTGCCTGCTGTGTTCCAGGCACTTTATATCTGTCGGGACATTTGTCCTCACAGCAACCCTGTGAGGTGGGGCTCTGAGATGCCCCCATTTTAGGTATGAGAAAAAAATGAGACTCAGAGAAACTGGGTAATACCCAAGGGCTAACAGCCACCTGCACTCAGGAGAGCACCAAGAAGTGTGTCCTGTCTTCTTCGTCCATTATCTCCACGGGTGAGACACTGTGGGCTTTGAAGCCAGACTTTGAGTCTTTTTCCTGATCCTTCTGAGCTATATGCCATTTATAGGAAACTTCCACTTTTCTGCACCTCAGCGTTCTCATCTGCACACCGGAGGTTATAAATAATTGTATCTATCTCAGGATAGTTTTGAGTATTCAGTGAGATAATACATATCAAGTATGTAGAACAATCCCATTCATTGTGTGCTAGTTATCATTATTCTCTATAACCAGGAAAGAGCTGGGCTGGCTTTTTGTTTTGGGGGGGGGTGAGCTCAAGACCTAGGCTGTGCTCACTTAGAAAAGGCACCCCAAGATCCCTGAACACTCACACTGATTGGCTAGACCTACATTTAATTATCCTATTGAGATGCGAGGAGTCTTAAAAAGTAATGAGTGTTTCAAATGGGAAACACATCATGTTTCACTTATTCATTTGTTCCATACGTGTTTATGGAGTGACTGCCCAGTGCCAGATGTTGAGTTGGAGAAATAGATGAGAGTCTTCCTTGCAACAAGGGAAGGAATTAAAGGACAAAAGTATTAAGAGAACAGGGACAATGTATACGGTAAGAGAGATAAAATACAGTGTTAGAGAGGCTAGGAGGATTTGAAGACAAAAGACACAAGGAAAGGTTTCAGGAAACGCACGTTTCATGGAGGGATTCTGATGTGTGGACTTGGGGCGTAATGGGGGAGAGAGGCATGTGAGCCACGTCGCCACCAGGCAGGGTGAGTCATATTTCTGCATCCTCTTCCTTGGGTGAGGGGCTTGTATACAACTCACTGCCCCAGTGCCATGAGCAGACTCTTCATTTGTAGCCATAAGTTCAGTAACAGGGGAATACTGATGAACTGAGGGATTATGCAATCATTAGGGTTCACTGAGAGTTTACTGCATTTTATGGTCTGTTCATCAGCTCATCAAGACATGGGAACAAAGCCCATCTGAGCTAGCTCGGCCTGATGTAAAGGAGCACAGAGCTGGCTGTATGTATCAACCGTTCCCTCCACGGACATCCCTTTAATTTGCCCAGGGGCCCTTACCTTCTGACAATCTCTGGTGCATCCATATGGCGGTCCCTTCCTTTTCTTATCTTTCTCAGTAGAATTGGAATGTTGTCTCGGCTCATTCACTTGTGTTGTTTCCTAATGTTATTCAGTCTTCCTGGGGGTGTCCGTTCATCCTCCATTCTCATTACTTCCCCTTCCGGCCTCAGAGGGCCCATCATTTCCTCCTTCTGGACCAGAGATCTCTTCCATCTCCCCAGTGAAGCCCATAGGTCCTCTCTCTATACTACAGCTGAAGTCTTACCAACCATAATGAAAAAGGCTGGACAGGAGGAGAAAGAAGGAGGGTTGAGATCCTTGGAGAACCAGGTAGCAGTGGGCAGTCTACAGTGGTCTAAGCATTGGAACATGTTGAGAAGCAGGGGGAGACAAAATTGAAAGCCAGTGGCCAGATGTGAAGGGCCTTTAACGTCAGCCAAGGGAATTTCAATTGTCTGTTCTCTGACACTGAATCCTTTGAATTTTCTGAGTGTAAGAGGACCAGTTCTCTGGTCCCTTTGTGAAGATCATCCTGGCAGTAGCGTGGTTGATAGGATGATGAAGGTGGATCTAGAGTCTGGGCAGTCAGCTGGAAGGCAAGCACAAGTGTCTGGGTGTTGAGAAGACATTGATGATGGGTATGGAAAGGAGGGGAAAGTGTGGGAGATACTGGGGTAAAGGGGATCCCCACTGTGGTGGTCTGTCTTGCTGGGTCTCCTACTGACTCACTCATGTGCATCCATGATGTTAAGAAGGTGCTGGATTTAGAATATCCAGAGAAAGCTGTCACCCTGGGCCTTGCCTCATCTCAATGGTGCAATTCATTTTTCCCTGACACAAGGACCAGAAGCACCCTGCCTTGGGTTGGCGGAATGAATGGTGTATTCACTGATTACATTTGCTGGGATTCCTAGCTCTAGACCCTATTCCATGTGCAGGCTGGTTAGACTCAGACCATTTGCTCTAGAAATATCTCTTCCTATGAGTCACTCCGTGTGTGCGGGGCTGAGTGATCTCAGGCAATTTATTCACTATCTCTGTTCCTTTGTTTCTTCATTTAAAAAATTAGCATAATTGAACTCCTTTCATAGGATTCTGAGGGGTAAATAAAAGCATCCACATGAGAGCATTCAGCAGAGTGCCTGGCACATAGTAGGTACTCACTCATGAGAAGGTAAGTTTTTCTCCTGTAGTCAAGGCAAGGGAACACAGGGGGAGAAATCAGCATTCTTGACCTCTGAGAGCTCGTGATCTAATAAGTAAGAGAAGGTAAAGCCATGGGATGTGGGACCAGTGTCTTGCTTAAGAGAAGGGTTTTCTGGGATAAGCCATGTGTACTTCTGGACCACCTGAGACTGCTAGAGAATAAAAACTTCAAAGGGAAAGAAGGGCTGAGCCCTACACGGAGGTGGAGATGAACATGGGTCTGATCCCTCCCATTCTGACTTGGCGAGGAGGGAGCCAGGAGGTGGACATGTTCTCAGGGTGTAGGAGAGCAGTGGGCCTGGCTGTGCAGAGACCCGAGTTCCAGTCCCAGCTTGGCCTCCACATAGCTCTGTGATCTTATTCAAGTGCCATCGCGTCTCTGGACTTTACTTGCCTCATCCAACAAATGGGGCCACAAGTATTTATTCTAGAACAGTGATTCTCAACCTGTGGGTTGTGACCCACAGGAACTGTATTAAAAGGCTGCGGCATTAGGAAGGTTGAGAACCACTGTTCTAGAATGATAAAATGATATAACAAATGTGAGAGCAACAGAGTCCTGGGCCTTTGTCAGTTTGTGTGGTTATAGGTGACCAGCTTCGCAGGGACACCGGTAATTGCTCACCATGGGAAGGGGCACTTTTTAATTTAAAGAACATTTGCTTAGTACCACTCTTTTCACTATGTTTGGCCCTCCAGAAGTATGGGGACACAAAGATGAATAAATAAGGTGGTCCTTACCCTCTGAGGAGTTCATAGTATGGTAGAAAACAAACACATGCAATGATTAACTACAACACAGTGTGAGGAGTGGATACCCGGGAATTTATCCAAGGTCCGTTTGTAGAATGGAGGAGGGAATAATTGGTCATATTGGTGGAAGACGGAAAATAATCAGGGAAGGTTTCACATACAGGATAATATTTCAGCGAGATTTTGAAGGATGAATAGTATTTTACTAGCCTTTAAAAAAGGAGTAAGAACATCCTGTACTTTCTAATACAGTAGCCCCAGCTGCCTGTGACTGTTTAAGTAGCTACTTAAAATGTGGCCAGTCTGAACTGAGGTATGCTGTAAGTATGGCATGCCCCCTAGATTTTAAAGATTTATTACTGAAAAAAAAAAAAAAGTAAAATGCCTCCTTAATAAAACTTGCATGTTGATTGGAAGTGATATTTTGGGTATGTTAGGTTAATTAAAACATAGTATTGTGTTAATTTTCCTTGTTTATATATTTTTTCAAAGGCGTCTGTTGAGAAAATTTAAAATTGCATATGACTCTCATATCTGTGCCTCATTTTAATTATGGACAGCACTGCTCCAGGCAAAAACAGTAGGCAAAAGGACTGGGCAGGGACGGTGTCATGAGGGCAGGCACAGACTGCTCCTGGTAGAGCACGTGAGGGCCGGGGGAAGCAAGAGATGTGGCTGAAATGGTGGGCACAGACCAGGCCATTCAAAGAAGCTAGAGCCCCTGGGTGCTATGGTTCACCCCTGTAATTCCAGCACTCTGGGAGGCTGAAGCAGAGGCAGGTGGATTGCTTGAGCTCAGGAGTTCAAGACCAGCCTGAGCCAGAGCAAGACCCCCCCCATCTCTAGTAAAAGTAGAAAACCCAGCCGGATGTGGTGGTGAGTGCCTGTAGTCCCAGCTTGGGAGAATGAAGCAGGAGGTTTGCTTGAGCCCAAGTGTTTGAGGTTACTGTGAGCTAGGGTGACACCATAGCACTCAAAAAAAAAAAAAAAAAAAAAAAAAAAAAGGGAAAGAAGCTTGAATGGTGTCCTGACGGTGGTGGGGAGCTCTTGCTTGGAGAGTTGGAGAGCAGCACAGGCAGATTTATGCCACTCATCTTTGGGACGGTCAGTGGGAGAAGGACCCAGGCTGTGAGATGTTGAGGGGGTGAGTATCCTGGGGACAGGTCTGTTTCTCTGTGGGTGCTGGACCAGATGAATGCAAACTTAGCGGCTCAGTAAAATAAACAACAAGAATTGATTATCCCAGGCTTGGTTCTAGAACTCAGAAATTCGAAATCAAGGTTTCAGCAAACTGCGATCTTTCTGGAGGCTCTAGGCCAGAGTGGCTCCAGGAGTCCTCAGCTTGGGGCTGCGTCTGCCCAGTCTCTGCCTCCATCTTTGTGTGACCTTATCCTTCTGTGTCTGTAAGTCTAAAATCTCTCTATGAGGGGGATGGAGGGTCACAGTGTATGGCACACCTCTTGGGGGTGGTACACAATTATAAGAGGGACTTTATGTAATAAATGCAATTGGTATAACCTAATTCTTTGTACCCTCAATGAATCCCAACTGTTAAAAAAAATAAATAAAAATTAAAATAACATTAAAAAAAAATATCTGTGCCTTTCTCATAAAAGGACACAGGATTTAGGGGCAACCCTAAACCAGATGCTCTCAATTTGGGATCCTTATCTTATACACCTGCAAACACCCTTTGTTTTCCAAATAAGGACACCACATCCACAGTTTCCAGTGGGTAGAACTTAGACATTTCTTTGGGGGCTACTAGTTAACCCACTATAGCGGGTGATAAAAATCTGAAGAAAGATAGGGTAGTGAGGATGGAGATAGGAGAAAATCTTTGAGCCATATTTAGAAGATCATTGAGATTTAAGCATAAAATGATACAATGTCTGAGATTTGCTTAAGAAAAATCCAAGAAGTGGGAAGAAGTGGATGCGGGTCCACCAATCACCGAAGCTGGGGGATCGTCTGAGTGTTGTCAAGCTATTCTCTTTACCTTTGTATGTGTTTGAAATTATCTGTAATAAAAACGTGTCAGGAGAAGGTAATTCAGAATACTTCATTTCCTATGGTTAGCTACTTACCAATTTAATTTCAATTTTGGTGGCGTGCTCATAATAGGCCTGGTATCTGCTGAGTCCCCTTTTTACTGGTTTTTGGAAATTATTTAATTTTTAGTCCTTTTTTGATGGATTGTGGGGTAGTCACAGATTTTTTTTTTTTTTTTTAGGGATGCAGCACCCTTGTGCCACCTGACAAACAGACCTGAAGGTACTTTGTTTGGAGACACGAACATCTGTGACAAGATTTGGTCCTAGGATAAATGCCCTTTCATTACAGGCAAGTGGAAAATTCATGTCACCTCATCCAAAGCCAGAGCAGTCAAAACCCATGACTAGCCAGGGTCTGATTGGAAGGAAACAGTTTGTTTTTCTTAATCATCCTGATGTCACTTAGAAGAACGACAGCGGTCCCCTCTCGACTCTATAAACTGACTGTCACAGGGGAAGGATGAGCCTATTTAACCGCAGGAAAGCGCAGAAATAGTTTAATTGTCTTGCCTCCACAGCAGACAGTGGTTATCAGAGTGGAGGAGGGGAATACAGACTCCAGTGAAATATTAAATGTAGACAAAAACATGTGGGCACGCATGATTCTGTAGCTTAATCCAGGTGTTTTCTTTCAGATCGTTTTCTAGCTTCGTTGCAAAGCGAGGTTTAAAAATGATGTCAGAGGAATGGTTTGCTGGGTTATTTAAAAGCCTGCATACACCATTTACAAGGTATGCTGTTGACAGTTAAAAATGACATATCTATTATTCATGTGGTCCCCTCGACGTAGAAGAGGCTGCTTGGAAAAAGAAGCGTAGATGAAAAAACAGGAAAGTAATGGAGTTGGCAACATAAATCTGTGCTTACATGTGTCTTGGGCCATTTGGGGAACTCCGTATTGCATTTTTCCTGCGAGGGACAACCAGTTCGGGGGCATGGGAGTCTGATGTTAGCAACACTTAATGAAGTTCTCTGGTATGGTCCAGTTAATTATCTGTTTCTTTGCTATGATTTTCGTTTTGTATTGTGTTCTTCCAATTGAAGTAGTCAGGAAGGGACGGGCTGGACGCAAATCCTGGTTATGCCAGTTGCTGACCTCCAAGCCTGAGTCTAGGCATTTAGCCCTTCTGAAGACCAACTTCCCCCTCTTTAAAATAAACACAATAATTTCTGGCTTTTTCAAAAAGTTGAGAGTGAAATGATGTAATGCATGTAACAGCCTTAGCTTCAGGTTTGTGCTTTCTGCATCACTCAATAAAGGTGCTTCTTAGTTTGAGAATAAAGCTATACCTGCGGGATCAAATGGGAGTTCTAATTTGAGATCTGTGAAGATTCTCCATACTTCTTTCCAAAGAGGCTGTATTACTTTGCAGTCCCACCAATGGCGTAAAAGTGTTCTGTCTCCACATCTACACCAGCATCTGCAGCTTTAGCGCTTTGTGATGTGGGCCATTCTCACTGGGGTTAGGCGATATCTCAGGGTAGTTTTGATTTGCATTTCTCTGATGATTAGGAATGATGAGCATTTTTTCATGTTTTTTAGCCATTTATCTGTCTTCTTTAGAGAAGGTTCTATTTGTGTCTCTTGCCCCGTGATACATGGGGTTGTTAGCTCTTTTTTTGTTGTCGATTAATTTAAGTTCCCTGTAGATCCTAGTTATCAACCCTTTGTCTGATTTGTAATATGCAAATATCTTTTCCCATTCTGAAGGTTGTCGGTTTGCTTTGGTTATTGTCTACTTAGCTATACAGAAGCTTTTCAGCTTAATTAAACCCCATTTATTTTTGTTATTGTTGCAATTGCCTCAGAAGTCTTTTTCATAAAATCTTTCCCAGGTTGATATTTTCAAGTGTTTTTACCATACTTTCTTTGAGTAATTTTATTGTTTTGTGCCTTAGATTTAAATGTTTTATCCATCTTGAATCAACTTTTGTGAGTGGCGAAAAGTGTGGGTCCAGTTTTAGTCTTTTACATGTGGATATCCAGTTCTCCCAGCACCATTTATTGAATAGGGAGTCTTTTTCTTTTTCCCAAACTCTGGTTTGGTTTATCAAAAATTAGATGGCTTTAAGATGTCAGTTTAATCTCATGGTTTTCTATTTGGTTCCAAATGTCTATGTCTCTAATTTATGGCAATACCATGTTTTGATCACTATGGACTTATAATATAGCCTAAGTCTAGTAGGGTGACCCCTGGCTTTGTCTTTATTACTAAGAATTGCCTTGGCTATACAGGTTTTTTTTCTGGTTCTAGATGACATAAAGAATTATTTTTTTCCAAATTTCCCACTACTAGACATCTACCCAGAAGAAAAAAAATCATTTTATCATAAGGAAATTTGCACTAGATTGTTTATTACAGCTCAATTTAGCATCGCCAAGATGTGGAAAACCTAAATGCCCATCTACTCAGGAATGGATTAACAAATTGTGGTACATGCACACCATGGAATACTATTCAGCTACAAGATGAATACTATTCAGCTAAAAAGATGGGGACTTCACATCTTTTGTAATATCCTGGTTGGAGCTGAAACACATTCTTCTTAGTAAAGTATCACAAGAATAGAAAAGCAAATTATCCAATGTACTCCATATTAATATGAAGCCAGTAGATGATCTGATGCATGCCCACATAGGAGAAAATCTCATATCAATTCAAGTTGGGAGGAGGGTTAGTGAGGGGGGGGAGGGTAAGAGGTTGGGGTGCTCTCACTGAATGGGCACAGAGTGGGGGTGTTTGGCACACCTTTTGTGTGGGGGACATAGCCACAAGAGGGACTCTAACGAAATCAAATATTTTGACCTGGTTGTTTATATACTCAACATTAACCTGAAATAAATTTACTTAAAAAAAAAAGATTTATCTGGCCTTGGAAACAACCAGAAAAAGAAAAGAAATATATCTGCTAAAGAGTGGTTTGCAGACTTGTAGTAGCAATGTCACTGCCAGGGAGCCTGTGAGAATCTGAGGCTCTACCTTGGACCTGAGGAATGAGTGGGCACAATCCCCAGGCAACTGGTGTGGACATGAAAGATGGTAGAAGATGCCTAGGACACACTCATGGTACAGTATATCATAAGGAAAGGATTCCCTGTAGCCTTGGAGTCAGAAATACCACTGTAAGGATCCTGCCCCATTCAGAGAGTGGTCAGTAGTTGGAGCCAGACTCTCTGCTGGACCCCAGCTGCACCTCAACTTCATGAGGGCCTGCAGAACCAACTCTCCCTCAAATCCAAATTAGCAGATGCCTAGTGAAAGGGACTTGGGGGGGGAACCATCAGTGTTGGGAGTTGTTTGTGTACAGTGGATTTTAAAAATTTCTCTTTCTGTTCTTCCAAACCAAGTGAGAGAATGCCTTCAGGGACACCACTTTTGACACCGGGGGATGCTTTAAAGACTCAAAAGTAGGCATGTCATAGCTCGTTGGGTGTTGGCTGAGTCAGCCACGTCCAGACCCAGTCTAATGATGCTGTTTTGCTTGAGTGGAGCATGGTGCCCTGGAGCATTCTTGGGGGATGTTGGCCGGTGTGTCCTGGAGTGTGGGAATGTGTCTGAACACATGGGACTGGGGCTGCTGTTTCACCCCTCAAGATTCTAAAGTCAGGTTGTACCTGGAAATGCAGCTGAGGTGACCCCAGCCCAGGCCCTTGTGATGCTCAGTGAGCAGAGAACCCTCAGATGATGGCAGTGAGACATGTTGGTTCTCCAACCCTGGGCAAGTCACCATTTTCCCTCCTAATCTTCCATATCAGGGAGGAGTTTCCTTAGGGCTGGTCTTTGGGGTTCCCTCTTTTCAAAGTCCTAGAAGAGGGAAGAGGGGGAATAAGATGACATCAACCCTCCTCCAAGTTCCTGAGCTTGTAGCTCAGCTGGGGATGAACAAAGGGAGGGATTTTAAAGTGGGCATGAGTGTGGAATTTTAAGGTGAGCAGGACGTTTAAACAACATTTAATAACCGAAGGTGAGGATGATGTTTTGGAATTTAGCCAAATGTTTAGTAAGAGAATATAGACAGAAAATCAACAGACTATATTTCAGGCCAGTTGACTGGAAAAAAATACAAATCCTTCTCATTTCCACTTCTCTGAGTCGAGAGTGTTCAAAACACAGATTCTTTTGTCTTTCAGGCATTTGAAATCCACACTTTCTGCTGTCAGCAATCTTCACCTTCTGCTTGTGGTAACTTTCAGGTTTCTTGAGGATGGATTTAAAGCCTTTGCTGAGAGCTGAGACCAGAGAGTGAGAGTGGCCTTGTCCCCTCCCTCCCATGTCAGTGCTGTCCTGCTCTTCTCCACCTGTTATGACAGATGCAGTGACACTCTGTTGTATTTTCTCCTAATAAATACCACCAAGTATTGATTGAGTTAACAGCAATGAAACTAGAAGGAAAGATTCAGAGCCAGGATGCAAAACTTTGGGATAACACATAGAGAAAGATGCCTATGTTGACGGTGGCTTAAATCTATGATATAAACGTGTTGACCAGAAGTTCTGTGTTGAGACAAGAGGAAGTGTGTTTTTTAACAGATTACTGCCTCTTAATCTTAGTCTTAGATCTTCCTTGTACTAACTAGACTCACTGTCTATCCTGTGACAGTTTTTCAGATATCCAAAAGACTGTCAATGAGAAATGAGGTTGGCATTTTCCCAGGCAGTAAACTCAAAACCAGTAGAAAGGAAAATTTGGGTTTTGGAAGTTCTTTAGAAAGATAAGGGCTGCCTCACAGAGTCATGAGCTTTCTGTCATGAGAGATGTGAAATTACAGTGTTTTTAGAGCTATCAGAGATCTGTGTTATGATCTATATCTCTTTATCCAGAGTTCTTGATGCTATGCCTATATGTAGTAAGTCCCAAATTTTGCATATAGTATAGAGGTATAAGGGGAGGCCCTTCAAAAGAGTTAATTATGTACTTACTATATGATGGACCAGAACAGAATTCTGTAAAGTCATTGACTTAATCATAATAAAAATAATAAAGTTATTGAGCATTTGCTATGGGTCAGGTACTACATTACTAAGTCATCCATCCATCCAAACATCCGTCCATCCATCCGTCTGTCCATCTGTCCATTTGTCTCTCTGTCCATCCATCCATCTATCCATCCATTCATCCATCTATCCATCCAAACATCCATCTATCCAAACATCCATCCATCCATCCATCCATCCATCCAAACATCCAAACATCCATCCATCCATCCAAACATCCTCCATCCATCCATCCACCCACCCATCCATCCATCCATCCATCCACCCACCCATCCAAACATTCATCTATCATCTACTTATTGTATTTTTAACTCTTTAAGAGGAACCTATGAAACTGACATTATCCTGTCAATTATAAAGATGGGGAATGGCTCCCAAATCTACAGGTTTGATCTGTAACTGGAGTGAGAATATCTAATACCTAAGAGTATTAAGTCTCTAGAACTGGAGCTAGTGAACTCTGACAGTGTATAAACAAAGAATCAGGGTCTCAGAGGGCAAGAACTGCCCAGGCCTTGAGAGAAGGCTTCTTGTGTACATGCCTCAAGCTTTATAATGTCCTGGGCATGTAGGAAGGTGGCCTGCTCTGGGAAGTCTTCCTTCCTTCTTGTTATTCAAGTGAGCATCAGTTTGGGGCTGTGAATCCATCTTACCTGTACCTCAACCGAAGCTGCCTTCAGATAATATGATCTGTAACCTATATGTGAGGCTATGAATATATATGTGCATGTTTATATAAAATATATGTAAGTGTGTATAATTTGGACGTGTTTGTGTAGACTTTGTGTATATTGCTTTAGATCATCTCAGGCACTGAGGGGAATGGGATGTCAAAGGTTTCTTTCAATGTTGGAAACTGGTATTTGTTGAGTTTCCACAATGTGTGTTGATTTTCTCCACATGTGGTAAAGTCAAAATTTGAACTGAGTTCTGGTCACTTTTAGAATTAAGCCTCGTCCAGCTGAGAGTTTGCTCTTCCCTTTTCTTTGAAATGTCTGGCAATTGAGCCATCTGTTCTCCAGTGTGCTCTTTGGCCACGGCTAAGAAAAGCAGCTGGATTTAGAGTTGGGCAGGGGGCTGGGAGTCATGTCCCTTATCCAGGATCTTTCTTCTGGTCTACTAATTGGGGAGCACTGCTCAGCCAGCCTGGCCCCATCTGGTGTCTTTGAACTGCATGTGAAATGATGCCTGATAAGGTTTCTGCGATCCTGAGATGTAGGTAAATTCACAGCAATCGAGTTCAGCAGTAGAAACAGCAGTCAGAATATTTGACCACGAGGGCAGTTCCAGGCTGTTGAAGGAACTGGATTTCCAGGCTTTTGGCATCCTCCAGGTGGCTGGATCTACAGCAGGGGGATGGAGCTGAACTAGGCCTGGATCTCAGGGAGGGGTGTTGAATTCAAGTCTTGACCTTGTGCAAGAGCAGAGTTCCAGAGATATTAAGAGAGCCTTTTATTTTGGGAAATGCTATCAAGCTTATCTTCCTGGTTTTTATTTGTTTTGTTTTCTTTTTTTGGTGAAGGGCAAATCCCCCCTTCCCTCAGGAGCCTTTAATCTTTAGGCCCTAGAACCTTGTCTTTAAATAGGTGACTGGGACGTTGCAATACTTCATTTTGTTTCTTTGGTAGCAGATGCAGAGAACAGAGTAGTTTTTTCTTTACTCGGAAGCTCCTCCTACCTCACAAGAAGGAGGTTACGAGTGATTCCTAAGGGGAAGGGAAGGAAGCATTTCAGCTAACCCCAAAGGATGGCACTGGGACGGATGTTGCCTCTGAGTTCATCCTGAATATATTTCAAGTTGAGCTGTCTAGGAAAATGGAGCATCCGTTTTGCCAGCCCAAGAATGCTTGCTTTGGGTGGGGATTCCCTTTGTGCACGGGGGCTTCATTCATCACTGCCCCTTTCTTGTCTAATTTCATTAACTTGAGCTTGTGTTCATCTCGTGGCAGCTTAATAACCTTTATTTGTGGTGTCCCTCAAAGAAAGCCTTGGTTATAAATCCCATGTCACAGAAATGAAGGCATAAATGCCAATCTGTGTCACTGGATAATATTTATTATTTTAATTAAAGAAAATGAATAGCGACATTTATTTGGTCACAAGTTACTAGTTAATGGCAACAAATGACAAAAAATTACTGATTTTATGAGCAAATCTTGGAATGTTTCTCCATGATTATTCAGGGGTGCTTTCAAAGTGAGTTGGGTGCATTAGTGGAAGCTGAAGCTTGCGTTTGGTGAGACACAATTCCCAGACAGAACAGTGCCAGCTTACTGAGAGGTAAAGTCAGAACTGACTGGTGGATTCAGAGTTGCCTTCCCCTCGGTTCTCTTTAGAAGAAAAACTAGCTTTCTAAGATAATTATAAGTTGAATCTCTCTCTCTCTCTGTGTTATGTTCAAGATAGAACAAATATGATTTCAGTATTCAGGGATGTATGTTAGAATTTTGATCCATCTATAAGGTGTTCCCTGTGCAGTTCACTTTGACATTGGAGAATAAGTGAATAAGAGTGATGTTTAATAATCCCAGGGCTAGGGCCTGTCATTCCATTTAATGTTCATGTTACTAAGGAACATACTTTAATATCTCCACCTGTGTATTTATTCGTCAACATACAAGGTTGGGCAATTAAGTTCATTAACTCATCCTAGAAATATCAATATGGTCACCTTTGAAGTACTCCCCCTGGGGAAGCTAGGCACCTATGCCAGTGCCTACTACTCCCTTCAAAACAATTTTGGGACTGTTTTTCCGGAATGACCATTGGGGCTGTTGTTGTACGAGGTCAGACAATTAAGTTCACAAACTCAACCTGGAAGAAATACCTATGAAGGGTGGACTAGGCACTAGCCTCAGAACATGGGTTCTCAAGGAGGGTACTTTAAAGGTGACTGTAGTGATTGATATTCAGCAATGAGGTAGAGGCATGTAGCAGAGGTAGAGGCGTGTAGCAGTTGTTCTAGGATGAGTTTGCAAACTTAATTTTTTGGCCTTATACGTTATTGGGATTAGTTATTTTAGGGAAGAGTTAATGGATGAGAAAAACACAGGGTTGTTTGGTAACTTGTGCATGGTGTCACTGCCTGTAATTAACATTGCAGGTACATGAACCACTGTTTGTATGGCTTTAACGCCCACGATCTTATCATTGTTCCACTTTACCCCTGAAACAGCATCTTCTAATGATGGGGATTTAACCACTGTGGTGAAATCAAGAGATCTGTCACTCTGAGGAGCTTGTTGCTGCTAAAGTTAATTTTTCTTTGTCTGAAAGTCTATAAAGTTCTCTCCCTGGGGCTTTTGTTCCTTTGTTTTTTGTGTGGCTTGTTTTATGAGTGAACAGGCAGAAGGACAGCCCTGAAAGCCAAAGGAAGACTGTTGGCTAATTTATTTATTTTTTGACAAAAATTATTAGCTTGTGCACAATCATAATGGGTGTGGCCTTCATTTTGGTGAAAGTTTTTTCATCCTATTGATGGGAAAGTATTAAATTACAAGGAATATATTGTTTTTATTTCAGTATCTTAGTAGTTGTTATATACTTTGAGTCCAATAACATCAGGAACAATTTTGTTCTCTAGAGATATACAGTCCACATCTGTCAGGTGGACATAAAGATAAAGACATGGAGAAAAAGAGAGAAACAAATATTTATGCTATCATTTATGCCATTATGCTGGGCACTTCACATGCATTCTCGCATTTAATCTTCTAAAACATGTACTATTTTTTTTCTTTTTATAAGTGGCCAAGCTTGAGCTCAAACTCTTTTCGCTATACAATCAAAGGCTGTTCAATCAATCACACACGATAGGTGTGTATTCCTAGGAAACCTCTGATCTTGGGGCATTCACTGCCTGATTTTTCAAAAAAAAATATTGAGGGCTAACTTACGTCTATCAAAATACATCTTAAAATGTGGTTCAATGAGTTTTGACAAATGCATACACCGAGTAACTGACACCCCAATTGATACACAAAGCATTAAGAACATCATTCCAGGAAGTCCCCGAGGCCCCTTCTATTTAATCTCTATCATCCAAAGATACCCACTTTCTTGACTTTTTTTTTTTAATCAGAGATTAATTTTTTTCTTGGTTTTGTTCTAGGACTTTGTATGAAGGGAATCTTTTTACATGGCACATACTGTTTTGTTTATGACTTCTGTTTAGCTTGTTGATGTTGGATTCACCCATGTTATGTGTATCTGTAGTTCATTCTTCTTTATTGCTAATAGATGGTGTTGCATGGATACGCCACCATCTATCCACCTGTTACTGGATATGCAGGTTCTTCCCAGTTTTTGGTGATCAGTAATGAAGCTACTATGAACCTTCGTTTACAGCTCTTTGTGCAGATAATGCTTTCTTGTCTTGGGTGAGTAGTCAGGACTGGAATTGCCAAGTCAAAGGCTAGGGGGTCCGTTTAGCATCATAAGAAACTTACCCAACTTTCCCAAAGTGGCTGTAGCATTTTGTGCTCTCACCAGCAGTGTCTGAGAATTCTAGTTGCTTCAACACTTTTCCAAATTTGTAACTGACGGGCTCTTACTTTGAACCATTCTAGGGATCATGTTCGGCTCCTTGTTTCATTTTAATTTGTATTTATCTAATCATTGGTGGTATTTAGTACTTTTTTATGTACTCATTGAGCATTAGCATATATTCCTGTGTGAAGAAGTCTTTTTTCTAATTTTCTATTTTTTTTTTTAAATTGATGTTTTTACATTTGTGTTATTGATTTGTAAGAGTTCTTTACATGTTCTGGATATAAGTCAATCTAGTGTCAGGTATATATTTTGCAAATGTTTTCTTCCAGTTTGTAGCTTGTCTGTACAGTTTCTTCATAGTATGTTTTTTGGCAGTTTCTTGGCCTGGGCTGGGTTTGAACCCGCCACCCTCAGCATTTGGGGCCAGCACCCTACTCCTCGAGCCATAGGTTCTGGCCTCTTCATAGTATTTTTAATGACTTTTCATTTTGCTTACATCTCACATTATTTTTCTTTTATAATTTTTTTCTCCATTCTACCTACCCTAAGGTTGCTGTACTATTTCCCTATGTCTTTTAGTGATTTTGTAGTTTTGTTTTTACATTTAGGTCTGTTACCCATCTTGAATTGATTTTTATCTATGGATTGAAACAGAGATTAAAGTTTTGCCATGTGGACATCAAGCTATTCTAGCACTATTTGTTGATGATAAGGCTCCTTTCCTCTTTAAATTGCTTTGATAACTTTGTAAAAAAAATCAAATTACCACACGTGTAAGTGCATCTGGACTTTGTTTCATCAATTTACATGTCCATCTTGCTCCTAAAGTATACAAATCCGTGTCCTTTTCATTTCCATGTAGATTTCAGAATTAGATTGTTAATTTCTAAAATAACACCAACTGGGATTTTGATTTGTACTATTAGATCCATAGGTCAATTAAAAAAAATTGAGACCTTAATAATATTGAGTCTTCAAGTTCATGGATATATCTCTCTGTCTAATTAGGGGATTTCTTAGTTTCTCTCAGTATTATTTTATAGTTTTCAGGGTATGAAGCTTGAATATGGTTTGTTTAATTTGCCCTTAAGTATTTTTTTTTTTTTTTTCAGTTTTTGGCTGGGGCTGGGTTCAAACCTGCTACCTCTGGCATATGGGGCTGGGGCCCTACTCCTTTGAGCCACAGGCACCAACCTGCCCTTAAGTATTTTTATGCTATTCTAAATTGCTTAAATATCATTAAATGACTTGGGAACTATTCTCTCCTTTATGTCCTGAAAGAGTTTGCATCAGACTGATAATATTTACTCCTTAAATACATGACAGAACTCACCATTGGGAATATAAAGGCCTGGAATTTTCTTTGTGAAAAAGTTTTTAACTATTAATTCACTTTTTATTTTTCAGCAGGTGGAGTACCATTTAAGTTTTCCATTACTTATTGTGGAGTTCTGGCAATTTGTGTCTTCTGAGGAATTTATCCACTTTATGTTGTTAAGTTTATTGCCACACATTTGTCCCTAATAGTCCCTTATTATCATTTTAATATCTGTAGGAGAAACATACAGATATTCTCTTTCATTCTTAATATTGGTAATGTATGTTTTTCCTTTTGCGGGAATCAGATTTGCTAGTAGTGCTCACTTTATTGATCTTTTTAAATAACTTTTGATTTTGTTGATTTTTTTTTTTTACTATCATTTGATTTTTATTTCATTGATTTGGCCTCTTTATTATTTCCTCTTTCTAATTGCTTGATTTAAGTTTACTTTTCTTTTTCTTTTTCTTTTTTTTTACTTTCCTTTTTCTACCTTCCTTCTAGAATTTATTATTTTATTTTCTAATATAAGTTTTTGAAGCTATAAATTTACCTCTAAGCACTGCTTTAGGTGCATCTCAAGAATTTTGATACATTGTATGTTTATCATTCAGATAAAAATATATTTCTGTTTCCTTTGTCTTCCCTCTTGAAACATGGTTTATTTGGAAACATGTTCTATGTTTATTAAAATATTTAGATATTTTCTAGATTTCTCTTAGAAATTGCTTTCTGATTTCTTCCTTCATTTCAAACTGACTTTTATCCGTCATTTCTCTTATGACATGTTGTTTGATTCTTTGGCATTTATGTTCTTAAAATTGGTTGCTGCAGGAAATAAACCTGCAGTCAGGAGCTGCACGTGTTTGCCTCCGTCATTTATTTAAGACTTACTCCATAGTGAAATCTGAGACTTAACAGTGTACCATTTAAAAAAAGTTATTTTCATACACATTTTGTCCTTCATGTATGCTGCTTTTGTAGCATTTCAATAATCAGGATTCAAATATCTTTTAAGTGGGTGTCATAGAATCAACTAGAAATACCAGTCCCTATTTCCCTGAAGTTTTGCTTAGGAATCACTATCCGAATGAAATACGAATTCAAATTCAAGTTCTGGCTACATCCTCACTGCATTTCACACTTTCTTTTTTTGAAGAAAGTATGTCAGCCTTTTGAAAATTTCAGATCCAAAATAGAATAACATGAAATTTCACATCCTTACTAAGGGGCTTTAATAATCATTTTCTAAGCACCCTTATTTCTTGCTATCTACCTAGGATTTGGGAGCAATCAGGAGGCATACAAAGTTCTTGTTAGTTTGTACTTACATTTTCTTTCATTCTCAACATCTTTCTTTCACTTTTAGACTTTTTAGGCTAAATCTGCCCAGGGTCCTGAAATCAGGCCATGGGGTTTGTTTACCATGAGCTTCTTTACAGCTTGATGGAGTCCCTGGAATTAGGAGAGCTTGCATCCTTCCTCAGGTTCCTATATCACTATAACATGGTCATTACATTTATACTAAACATTTCTATTGCCTCCTATTTTAGGACCAATTAGTCTATTATGGTATAGATCTATACTATTTTGGGATTTATAATGATGTCTCAAAAACATAGCTTAGATTACAAGAGCCTCATCAGCTTGTGGATTTATCCATAAAGAATAATAACCTCCATATTTAAAGAGGTACTCAGTCTTTGAGTACATATGTCTCCTAACTAACTTGTTTCTTGAGCCTCACTGCTATTCCTGCTGGATATAGCTGACCCTATGGCCACTAAGATCAGCCCAGATACAAAGAAAAGAGAATTCAATTTTTTCTTTCCTTGGGAAGAGTAGTGAAAACTCTTGTGTTTAATCTTCCACAAAACTAGGGAAAAGAAAGGTATTATATCAGTCTGAGATTATTCAGGAAAACAGAGGCACCACATATATTATGGGTAAAAATAAAGTTTGATATGGGAATCTGGTTTTCATGAATGTGGGGCAAGCTCCAGTGTGATGGTCTTGGAGTTAGAAGATCAGAGATGCAGTCACTGAGGACGTAGGCTTGATGGACTTGGATGGGCGGACAAGTTGAAGACCTGGGGGAGGCAGAGGAGCAACTCCATCTACACCGTTCTACAAAGTAGGGGCTAGGAGTCTGGCCCCAGTAGTCTGGCTAGTAGTTTGGTTGCCACAGGGTCCCTCAAGCAATGGCTGCCACTGCCACCTTCCAAATTCATGGAATTGCTATCATCGATAAACCCTAAACTGAACCCATACAGACAATGAGGTGCTAAAAAAGGAATTTCCAGGTTCGGAAGGACATTATACTGGTATCAAAATGTTAACAGACATTGCAGCGTGAAGAATTTCTCCCTTTGTTCCTTCATGATATCTTACATACTCTTGGCACTGAGTAGGAATTTTATACATATTCCCCTTCTCTTATTCCAGCATTACTACGGTCTTTACATCCTATATAATGTTGTGATCAGAAACTAGGAAGTCAGCCATAGTGACCTCCGTAAACCTTCATTCAGCCTGCTACTGATATAGTCAGAGTCTGTGTTTGCTTATGTGGTATGATCTGATGTCCAGGGCAATTGTTTCTGTCTTGAGTATCATCCTTCTATGGATGCATTTCAGCCATGTTGCCTAACTATTCAAAATGAGAGATGTAGTAAGGCTTAACATGTATCATCTGAGAATGTAAATACCCTTGAAACAGTGATATGGTCTATGGCTTTAGTGTAAAATCATCTCATTGACAGTGCTTGACTTCTCTCACTAAGCTGTGATAGCTGATGTAAAAAGACTCTAGTGAGGAGAATTAGGATTAGCCAGGGTATCATGAATTTAAAGCCTCATTTGCCAGGTGTTAGGAGGAAACCTGAAAAGGGGCATCAGAATTGGGGCCCAGAGGCACCTGGGACTTAGAGGCAGGGAAGAGAAAGCTTTAGGAAGACAGAAGGGAAAAAGTGAATATATCACTGATAAGTGATGTTTTTCTTGAAAATTTGCCCCCAGATTATCCATGCATACTCAAAAAGTGCCTACAAACTCACAAGAATGATGTCAACCTCTCAGATCTAGCTGATGTTTCATAAAATGAATCTTTGGCAATTCACTAGTAAATTAACAGAATTTGGGTGATTCAAATACTAGGTGGTTAGGAAAACTCTCTCCCACTCCAACCCTGATAAGCAGCATAACTCACTCTAAGCACCATTGGCAGGAAGGGATGGGTATGCGGCAGATATACCTTCCATCTCTGTTTCTCTCAAGATGACTCAAGGGTCTGTTTGCTTTGCATGGCACCACCCAGATAGCTACGATGCCTAAACAGCTTCCCAGAGCAGCCTATTATGAGACATGGAGCTATGTGGTCATGGTGGGGCTTTGATCCCCTCTCAAAGGGCCTCATCCAGCTTGTTTTTTAGTTGCTTCCATCAAATGTTCATCGTTAGTTAATTTAGCATTTCATTCAAGTCTTTCCCAAAGCCATTGATTTTTCCTTTTCTCATTAAACAACTTATTCCAGATTTACTTCTTGTGTTTTTAATGGATAGGAAACTATGACAACAGGCACAGAGGGTGAGAAGAGAGGAGTTCGGTGTGTTCTTTCTGCTTTCAGAGTTGGTGGCAGACACGCTTTGTTGGCTGCCTGTCTTGTGGCCTGATTTAGATCGGTGACATCATCACTGTCAACATAAATCTTGATGACAGTTCTCATAATCATGTTGGTTAATACCTACTGAGGGCTGTGCCCAGAGATTTATATTGGGTCATTAAATGTGAAATGTCCTATTTTGAATCAAAAGTTTAGCTTATTATATTTTAAGCAAGAAGCAGTACAATAATCAAAGTATGTGCCTAAGTTATCCACACAGTTTTGCCATCATAATGGTAGCTTGTTCATGCCAGCAGTGTGGAAGCCTAGAGAGGGAATGGTGATGAAATCATGAAAGGTGTTTGGTACAGCTTGTTGAGAATTGAATTTTTTTCCTTGCAAGAAGTAGTCTAAAGTCTGGAAGAAATGGTTCTCAGTTGGTGCCTGGTCTAGTGAGTATGGTGGATGATGGAGTTTCCAACTCCAGCTTCTGTAGTTTGAGCAGTGTTATTTTTGTAGTAGTGTTGTCAAGAATACTGGCTTGTCTCTATTGACAATCTCAGCTTCTTAATCACAAGCATTCTTCTCATAAGTTCTTCCAATTGGTTGCAGTAGACATCTGCTGTAATTGATTGAACAAGTTTCATGAAGCTATAGTGGACAATGCCAGTGAAGGACCAGCAAACAGACCCTATCAGCTTTTTATGATGAATATTTGGTTTGGAAGTGTGTTTTGGCACCACCTCCAGCCATCATACCAAACTCTTGTGATTGTCAAAAATAATCTCTTTTTTATCATCCATAACAATATGATACAGAAATGGTTTGCCTTTATGTTGTGACAATATGCGAAGACAAACTTTGAGATAATTTCTCTTCTGATATTCATCTGATTCATGCAGAACCCATCTATCCAGGTAGCTTTGTTACCTTGTTGATTGTCTCAAGTGGTCCACTGTTGTTGGAATGGTAATATCAAACCTTGCTGGAATGGTAATGTCAAACCTTGCTGCTAGTTCACACGTAGCTGAGATGGATTCACTTCCATTACAGCTTTCAGCTCATCATTATCCACCTTCGTCTCAAGTTGCACCATGTAGCTCATTTTCAAAATTAAAATCACCAGAATGGAACTTCTTAAGCCATCATCATACTGTCCTTTCATTAGCCACATCCTCCCCAAATACTTCATAATATTTCGAGCTGTCTGTGGTGTATTTGTTCCATGACAGAACCCATATTCAAAAACGACATGAATTTTCAACTTATCCATGGTTTCACTGAAATTGCTTTAAAAAACGATTGAAAGATAATCACAAGGCAAACCCTGTGTTTGAAAGAATGAGGATGTACCTTCCCAGTAAAATAAAATAAGTGGTGTCAAAGTGCAATGTAAGAGATACCAACTGTCAAAAAACTTAGTATGTAGGGGAATCAGACATTTCATAGTTAATGACCTAATAAATTCTTAATACATATTATCTAATTTAATTTTCAAAAGTGGTCTCAGAATTTGCAAGTATCATTATGGGTTAAGTTACTTGGCCAGGGTCACACCTTTGTTGCAAATCCTTGGTTGGAATTTGGTGATAAAGAGGTCTTATTTCTCTTTTGACTTGTGTGACATCCGAAGTGGCTAAAATTCTCAGAAAATAAATGATCTCAGTCACCATGGAAAAGAGAAGTGTTAGAAATTTTATTATTTTTTCTGTTGCTTTGGATGAATCTATAAGTAAAAATCTTGATCTTTTGATTCATGTCTTTTTTTGATCCTTAAGAGAAAAAAATATGCAAAGTGAACTCTACATTACCAATCTTTACAACATTCCTTTGATTATATTCTATTTTCAACAGTATAGATGCTTCTGTGCATAGTGTATGATTCTAAGAGTAAAACAACACATTACTCTCATTAAATTCTAGTTCATCTTCATACCAGCTCTCAGGTTTTCAGCAGAAATATGGTTTTCCAGGGCTCTCAGAAGAGGCTGGACTGTATTAGGGACATGTGTCACAGACCCGAAACTCTCTTTCAGGATGAAATTTTGGACTAGAAAGGGCAGGCCTGGATGAAAAGAGGAAAGAGAGGTAAGGTAGACAGCAGAGCTGCAGATGGAAGCTTTCCTGCAAAGGATGGAGCTGCCTAAGAGAAGAACTCTGGGATTGCCGTGGGGCTGCCTCATCTGAAAACGGGGAGAAACTCAGACATGAGATGAGACGAGTGAAGTATTTGATCATATAAAAATATGTAAACAGCTTCACATGGAGCTTAAGATATGGTAAAATAAGTAGATATTACTCACATCCACCAGGACGACACCACCAAGTGTTGGGGAGGATGTGGAGCAACCGGAACTCTCACATCCCGCTGAGGAGTTGAAAATTGATGCAATTGCTTCCAAAACTGGCAATATCTGCTAAAACTAAACATCTGTAACTGTGGTATGTATCCCAGGACCACAATTCCACCCCAGGTATACACTCAGCAGAAGTGACCCCAAAGACATAGGCAGGAATGTTCATAGAAACATTATACATATTAATCAAACCCTCAAACAACTCCAGTGTCTGCTGACAGTAGAACAAAGAGATGAATGGTGTTGTATTTTCACCCTAGAAAGCTTATCTGGCAATGGGAATATCCGCGATTGTGGGATGCAGTAACATAGATGAGTCTACCAAGCGCTGCATTAAGTGAATGAAGCCGGACGTAAAAGAATGTGTACAGTATGGTCCCACTTACGTCATGCTCAAAGAGAAGAAAAACCGATCTGTGTACTGGAAGTTAGGAGAGCAATTTGCTTCTAGGAGGAAGGGGCTGGTGATTAGGAGGTGACAAGAAGGCCCTGGGGCCTCATTCCTACCACATTCTTAGCTCCCCCAACCCCGGCCTCAGGATGGGGACTTTGTCATCTGAGAGTGGAATAACGTGGACATCTGCTCCAGACACTTTTGGAGGGGACCCCTATTTGGTGAGGAGTGACCTTTCATGTCACTCATGATGATAAGGTAATGATGGCTGATCCCTATTTGTGAATTCCTTCAGCTAATGTTTTATTGACATCTAGTTTGTTCCAGGCTCTGTCCTAGGCCCTGGGATATAGCAGAACCCAGAATGATAAGGACCTGCCTGGGTGGAACTGCCCTCCTGGAGAAAGAGAAAATAAACATAAATACAAAAAAACCATAAAGGCCTGGGGTTTGGGGGTCATATTTTGTGTGTTCTTGATCCTTTCCTTGTCTAGTAACAGAGTGTAGGCACTTTGTGAGAATTTTCTAAGATAGGTGTATGATTTGTGTGCTTTTCTGTGTACTGTTATACTTTACGGACACGTGATTACTTAAACATATGGCGTTACTGCTCTTTACTGTTATTAGTTATCTCTAGAGGGGTCCGCTTGGACGCCCTGCCTTTGCAACCTGAGCTCCTATGGGAGCCTCTGACTGCAAAGGCAAGCCTCCGTGCTCTAGAACTCCTCTGTTGTCAGCTTTCTGCCCACCCCCGGGGGATCTCAGAGACAGCCCTGTGAAATCAGACTTGACTCTCCCGTATGACAAATTCTTCCCTGCGCGGGGAGGAGACAGCAGCCCTGCCCCTCAGGCATGTGCCTTGCCAGCCCCTCAGAGCTCCTGGTTGATTAAAGCCTACATCTTGCAGACCTTGCAAAGTCCATGATCCTGCTTGGATCTAAGCTGCTGGAGGGAATGCTCACATTCTGAACCAAACAATTAAAGGGTTTTAAAACTCTGGGCTTAGGCACGCGTTTATCCACACACGCTGGAATAAACTACGCTGAGGGCCAGGAGACACCTTGCCCTTACCCTTAAAAATCAGGTTGGTTAGCTTTAAAGGAAAGCAATTCATTTGAAGCTGTAAGCAAAGTTGGTGGAAACTTCTACGACCTTGATCTTCTCTGTTTCCTCAGGGACCTGTGTCTTCTAAACAAACACGTTTAGGCACCTGGCAATTTAGACCTGGTGGGATGCTTATACCTATGTCATCTTAAATTTGATCCTTAGGGTAACAGTGGTGAAGGCAGCCTCGTTCCATCCTCCAGGTGAGGAAGTTGAGCCTCAGAGAGCTTGCCGAAGTTGCCCGTGGACATCTAGCTATGTAGTATGCAACTGAGGGTAGCTAGTTTGTAGATACACCTATTGAATGGCCACAGCTGAGTGTCACCAAGCCAATAAGTACCGTAAATTTTGTACTTGAAGGATGGATGACATTGAGGCCAGTATCATCTATAGGTAAGGAGAGCTCCCAGAATGCTAGATGAATAAACTCAGAGAAGGCAGGTCGACAGCTACACCATCGAGTCTCTTAATTTTTCAAAGTATTCTTATTCTGTCCTATTGTGATTTCAGGGGTCAGTGCTTGTCCCCAGGTTCCTGGCCGGGCTGTAAGCTTCCCAGAATGGCCAATTCTTGCACAGCATCATAATGACCCTTGCTGTGGATTTGACAGTCAGAATTAATCATTACCATGTTTCAATGGCCATAGAAAAATGCCGTGTACTTGGCTCCAGGTCATTCTTTTTTGGCCTCAGATATGCCTGGTCATAGAAGCCTTCAGGACATGGCGGGTTTTCTTTTGTCAAACTGACGGGTAACTGACATTGCCACCCTGTCTATCCCTTGCTTCCAATCACGGCTCATCAATTAACTCATTCCTCCACAACCTATTGATTAAAGATCAACCGCAAAGGTGGTCTGAGTGACCGGACTTGCAATGCCACGATTCAGGGCTCCCTGCCAACTCCCTGGGCAGTCCTGCTTGCCCAATTAAACGCCTTACATCGCCCCGACTGCTCCTTCTCCTCCATTCACCTGTTATTGAGCATTAAAGGCAAACTCAATTTTATGCAGATAAATAGAGTTTAGTGGTAATGTGCCTTCTGACCTTTCAAGTGACAAGATGACATTAAATTTTAGGGATTCCACCTTCTCGGGCTGTCACGGCGAGCATGTAACTTGATGAGAATGGAGGTTTCTGCATTTTGAGGATGTCCTCACAGTTTAACATGCTGTTTCAAATGTAAGGAGGCTCTCTCTTTAATTTTTCTTTTTTCACCAGCTTGACAGTTTTTCAAACATATTCACTGTCAGCCCTAACAACCTGTCAACAAATGCCATTATGTGAAAATTGCCAAGACTCACTTGAGGACTGTGAAAAGTGACAGACATGCCACACGGATAAGTTTCTCAAAAACCCAGGGCTGAAACTTTTGAAAGACACTCTGGCCCTTCCAAGGAAAAAAATGAACAGTCAGATCTCCAGGAAAAAAAAAAAAACATACACTTGTCATATCAGATATCTGTTTCTTTCCCGGGCAAATTAAGGTGTATGAGAAAGAATAAAACATGCCGGGGACGATAGCTGCCGAGATCCGAGGCTGTGCCGTGTCTACACTGTTATCTGTGAATCCAAGACAAGAACAGAAAACCAATTTTTTTTTTCTTCCACTACAGGATGTAAGGGGAGGCCTCCTTCATTTTTAGCTTGAATGTTTCTGGGGGACAGAAACAGTGAAGAAAGAGGAGTTTAGACAAAGCCAAGCTAACCAGGAGACTCACCCATCTAAAGATGAAAACTAACCCTAACTCTGGGACAGGACGTATGTTGGTGGAAAAATACAGGGAGATGATGGCCATGGAATACAAGAGCCTCGGGTTTGGGTTTGAATCCCCACTCTTCCATAGCAGTCTTGTCTGACCTGGAGCATGTACATTGTACTTGTACTTCTGCCTCTGGTTCCTTGTTTGTTCGCTGGGATGATGCCATGCACCCCCAAGGGCTGGAGAGTGGATTAAATAAATGGGCTTTTGCTCCCAGATTTCCAAATTTGAAACTCAACCGACTTTCCAAGAGAATGTCTCTGCCCCCAGGGGTGTTATATCTCAGTTTTAGATGGAATTTGGCTTTTCGTTTGTGAAGAGGTTTCTCTTTACCCAAATTCAAATTGGGTGAAGTGTTTTATGTTTTGGGTGACATTTCAAACCAAAGTCCACCCCCTTCCACCAGCAACAGGGATGGGAAAGGGAGGAAGGGGACAGAGACGGTGCAGAGAGCAGACCTGGACTCAGGTGCGTGCAGCCTTCTGTCCAAATGACACCTATCACTACTGTGATTTGTTTATGGGGCTGGGGATGCCAGGTGGTTGTTGCTGCTGTTTGGCCAGTGTTCTTTTTATTAATATTTTACAACCTAGAGCTGACTCTCTACCTCTCTTCCATCCCACTCCTCAGAGATGGAGAATACTCTCCCCTAAAGGAGAACTGTTGTAGGAAACCTAATGAAAATTCTTTCCTTAACCAAATTCCATTCAATCTCTTCTGAACTTTTCAATTAGACTTAACTCTTGAGCTTCTATGTTCTTCCCTGAATTGGCCCATGTTTAGCAGGAAACCTGCTAAGTCAGTTTAACCCCCTACCACTCCCTGCCTTTGATATCTGATCATCCTTGATATATAATTGAGTTTCTCATCTCTCACTCACCTGCTGGGTCAGGGGTCCTCAAACTTTTTAAACAAGGGGCAAGTTCACTGTCCTTCAGACCATTGGAGGACTGGACTGCAGGCCCTGGGACTAGTCAGCTGCTAAGCAGGACGGGCAGTGGCGGCAAAAACACCTGGCGGGCCAGATAAATGTCCTCAGGGGGCCACATGTAGCCCACGGGCCATAGTTTGAGGACGCTAGGTGATGTCCATTCACCCTGACACATCTTCAGAAAGAATCCTGCCATTTAGCCAGAAGCCACCTCATCTGTGATGTTTTTTCTTAGAAACAGCCAATGACCCCGCACCCTGCTCTTTGGCCATAAATTCTCTCTTGTCCCTGCTGTATTCAGAGTCAAGCCCAATCCCTCTCTCCTGCAGGACTGCATTGGAATCGTCCTCATACCTATTGCGATGGTTCTAAATAAAGTCTATTTTCTGTTATACAATAAGTATCATGAATAATTTTTTTCTTTAACAGACCCACAAAATGGTAAAAAGAACTGCTTAATAATAAACTGTTTCCTACAGCCCTTTACAAGAAGAGTGGGGGCTTGGCCTATGTCTTGGGTGTTTTGTCTTAGAGAGCTTAGAGAGGAGATATTTATTTATTTTTAAATATTTATTTATTTTTAAATATTTATTTATTTTATTTATTTATAAATAAAAATTCTCAATGGGGATTCATTGAGAATACAGAGAACCAGGTCACACTGATTGAATTTGTTACGTAAGGTGCCTCTTATCACTGTGTCCCCCCACCAAAAGATTTGTCACACACTGTGACCCCTCACTCCCCTCCTTCCTTCCCTCTCTCCACTCCCCCATTCCCCCTATGCCTCGCCATATGCTAGGTCATCAATTGCCCTCATATCAGAATTGAGTACTTTGGATTCTTGCTTCTCAATTCTTGTGATGCTTTACTAAGAAGAATGTGTTTCAACTCCATCCAGGTTAATACAAAAGATGTAAAGTCCCCATTTTTTTTTAAATGGCTGAATAGTATTCCATAGTATACATATACTATAGCTTGTTAATCCATTCCTGGGTTGGTGGGCCTTTAGTTTGTTTCCACATTTTGGTGATTGGAAATTGAGCTGCGATAAACAGTCTAGTGCAAATGTCCTTATGGTAAGATGATTTTTTTTTTCCTTTTGGGTAGATGCCCAGTTATGGGATTGCAGGATCAAATGGGAGGTCTAGTTTGAGTTCTTTGAGGATTCTCCATACTTCCTTCCAAAAAGGTTGTATTGGTTTGTGGTCCCACCAGAGAGGGGATATTTAAACAGAATTAGGGTGAGGGACCCTGGGGACCAAGACTAAGTAGTAGACTCAGTGGACTTTTCAGGGCTGAGTACACCTGAGTCTTTCCCCCAGATTTCCCTTATGTATTGTTATTCAGCCACCTCATTCTCAGATATATCTGAAATCACTTAGCAGTCTCAGAATATCTTGGATTTTCCACTTAGGTTTGGTGTCTCCTTTAAAAGAGTTGGACTTCTTGCCTGTCCTAGGTTTGCTATGTGAACCTTCCGTGTTGGTGCCATCAATGTTCCCTCAGAAAGTCCAAGGGAAAAATATCTTCTGAGCTGATGTAGGATAAACATCCATACTTGTAGGTTCATGAGCCCCTCCTTTTATGGAAACATTACACTATATATGATCAGATGGGGAGAGGGTATCGTGATTGTATAGAGAAAAAGGGAAGAGGGCTGGGCAGAGGTAATTATATGGTCTTGGATTGATCCTATGTAGAGGTTTGCAAAATCCCTGACCTTGCTGCTTTTTATCAGTTATGACGTATGCTGTCCTAATTAACGCAGTTCAACCTCCCAGCTTCCATTCCTGGCAACCATGAAAGGGACATAATGTCAGTTTCAGAGCCTTTGGGCAGATGAACTGAGACTGAGTGTGAACACTCTATGTCCACCTATGGAGTCTGACTCAGGTGATAGCGATTATGGTGTGATGATCATAATCTTGGAAGCTCTTTGGCTTGAGAAAAGAGTTGGTATCTAAGATATTCCCTGTTCTTCAATAGCAATGGAGTTGCTGTTCATTGTAATGATGATAATGAAAATAGCAACCATAGCCATAGATAATTTGTAGAATATTTACTTTGTAGAATGCATTCTGTACATATAATGTCATTTAGCCTACCACTAGTATCCTCTCTAATTATGTGAATTATATACTAGTCTTATGCCTATTCTAAAGATGAATAAACTAAGGTCTAATTAGGATTAATAACTTGATTGAGGTTACACAACTAGTAAATGGAAGAGCTGGTTCTGCTTTTATTTGGGTCCAGGGCTACACTCCAGGTCTCCAAGGATAATGCGACTTTTTACAAAGTCTAGGGCTCAGATTCCTAGACTCCTTCATGCAGCTGTAGAATTTTTCCAAATGAAACTTCCCCTGTTCTTCACTTGGCCGTTGTGCCCTTGGGAGCAGAGGCTTCACCTTGATTTTGGCTGTGACTCCCATTAACTCTAATGGGCATGCAGCGCGTCTCCCCCGGTGAGTGGAGATGAGATTATCTCCCATCCAATTGTCTTAATGTTGGGGGTATTGAGTGTGAGTCTATGAACATTTAACCTTTGGTTTCACTGTAAGGCTCTGAGAAGACAGGGTGTGGGGAGAAGATTAACCGGGTCACAGAAGCCAAGAAAAGAGGCATTAGAGATAGCTTCATGAGAGCACAGGGTATGGAATAATAGAAAAATAATTGCAAGTACATTGGAGGAGTGGAGGACTCTTTCTGTTTTAACTCTAAATGTTAGATGAATATTGGCCAGGATGCAGAATAGAAGATGCTAGGAGAAAGAAGAAACATCACCATGCATGCCATTTAAAGCTACAGTAGAACAATCATATTTATTTTTGTCATTATTTAAGAAAATGTGATAATATCCCTGTTTTTGTAGGAATGTATCAGTGCATCAGGGGTTTACATACGTGGATTTTATTTCAATTATTTTCTGATCCTCATGATAATCCTGGATAGTTGGGAGGTTCAGGAGCATGGTCTTTGGATCCCGTTGTTTTGAGTCTCACACCATTCATAAGTTTGTGAGCTATGAAAAGATACTTAATCTCTCTGATGATAATGACATGCATATTTCTCATGGATTATTATAGGAGACATGAGGTCTGACAATTAAATTGAGAGACTCATCCTAGAAAAAGCGCTACATATCTCCTTGCTGAATATCTCTAGAGTCATCTTTGAGGTGCCCCAACTCTTGGGACGCTATGCACCAACACCAGTACCTCATTCACTAACATTCAAAGCAATGTTGGAGCTCTCTGGGACGGCCATCAGAGCTGTCCTTGTGTGAGGTCTGACAATGATGTTTATGAACTCATCCTAGAAAAAGTGCTACATACCTTGTTGCTGGATATCACTGTGGTCGCCAGGTGGCTGAGGGGAATACTTCAAAGGTGACCACATGGCTCCTGCTCTCAAAGAGCACTTGCATTTTAATGCAGAAGCCAGACAGATGAGCACAAGTAGTGGGAGATTCTTAGAACAAGGAACAAGGTGCTCTGGGGAAATACCAGACAGACCTGGAGGGGCAGGCGATGAGACATTTAGAAGGGACTCATTTCTTTGCAAACCAAAATGTCCTCTTTGGACCGAAATTGATGCCTCCCATCAAGGTAGGTCATGTTATCCAGTGGAAACTACACCATCTTGGGGTGGAATTTACCCTGAAGTCATAGATGTGGTCCAGAAATGAGAGTAGCTACTCATTGCAACCTGCAGGTACTTGGGGACTATATTGGGGATCCTGGGGAGAAGAAAGGGGGGTTAAAAAAGAGAGCTAGTTAATTAAAGAGCTAACGTTGCTGTAAGAACTCAGAAAGCCATCCAGCCTGTCTTTGGGACTTAGTGACTGAGGCACCTCAGGAACATGATTCCCGCTGGGAGCAGAAGGGGATGCTCAGTTCTCTCAGCTCCTCCCTTCTTTCTGGGCCTTTCAGCTCACAGGAAGCAGACTTGAGATCTTGACTTCTCCAAGAGAACTATTTTCTAGAACCTTCCTTCACCAGCTTCATATCCCCTTCTCTTTAAGTGTTAGAGGGCTCAGAGAACAGGTGAGCAATCTGTGCTGTGCCTTGCACAGAATGAGAACCAAGTAAATGTTGTTTGGAAGGATGAGTAGATGAATAAATGGAAAATGCCACAGCTTTAGAACATCACTGTTTATACAGTAGTGACTTTCCACCTCTTTATTTTATAATGGACCACATTTGCGAGGTTCCTGGCTCAATGGAAGGTTTAAGTAGATACTGAATGACCATTTCCTTCCTACTTTGAGTTCTCTTCTGCCTGGTAACCCTGACATTTCTCATTCTGAAACTGACAGGCAGCAGTGTGCAGAGTCTTGGGTTTCAGCTTGTAAGACGAGGCTGTTCTCCTAAAGGGTCCTTATGGTATGCATACCACCCCCACCATGTCCATGAACATCCAGGCCATTCCAGGAAATTGAACAATACTGGAAAGAGTAAAAAAGATATGAAGATAAGTGAAGTCTTCTTTCTTTTTGAGAAAAGTGGGCATCCAATAGGATTCTTTTGGCAGTGCCATAGTAAAGCTACAGTGACGTAACTTCAAAAAGGTATGCAGTGATGAGAATTGGTTCTTGGACTGTCCAGATTCCATATAATCAAGTGGGCCTGTGCCATGAATTTCATAATTCTGTTGGATATTTGTTTATTGTTATGCAGAGATATCTTCAAGAATAAGACCCGTTCTTTTCCTGAGATTGACTTTCCTCCAACTCAGTTCAGAGACTATTTGTTGAACCATCACGCTTTCTTACCTCTTTGGTGATGGTTGTGTTCATTTTTTACGAGTGAGGATACAAATTTCAGAGAGGATAAATGACTGGCTTGCAGTCACACAGCCAGAATTCAGATCCCAGGTCGCTCATTCGAAATCCTGATCTACTTCTGTGTTTAGCCAAGTATGGTTCCATATTCTGTCTTGTTAATCTTTCTTCTGAACTATTACTGGCTGCCAGGAGACTCTTCCAATCAAAAGACAAAATAATCCTTGTAATTATTTGGAACCTGTAACATTTCTGATGCAGGCTGGGCTTGGTTATAAATGACAGACGGTCACCCCTTTGAGATTTCTTTATCTGTTCATGACATGCCCATTGAGCATGTACTTGTTTTCTCTCCCACAATGTGCTGGGAGTGGGGCTACAGCATCAACTGAGATCATGACCCCACATTTGGGAGCTTCTTGGGGGGAGGGGAGTGAGGCAGAGGATGAACAAGTAAACAGATGAATAAACAACGTAGATGACTCTGACCGTATGCCTTATACGGGCTTTGAATAAAATAGGGAACCGAGAAACAATTTTGATGTGATGGAGAATGTTGTTAAATGGAGCGGATAGAGAGAAGTGATGTTCAAGCCAAGACCTAGAGAAAGACTGATTGCTGGTTATGGGTCAATGTGGCAAAAAGTGTTCTAGCCATTGGGAGGAGCACTGGAGGGGCCCAGAGGTCAACACTTCCATCTTGAGGAGTTTCGCTCCATTAGCAAGACCTGCGTGCTCATCCCACCTAATGGAGTTTCCCAGGCACACAGCCTTCTAGTGACCAGCAAAACTTCTCAAAGGGAATTTTTATTGCAAGATTTATGCTCTTGGAGGGGCGGTGAGGCTGGCAAATGCCAAGAATTCTGCCTGTGTCTGGAACCACTGAAAGTCGAGGTCAGACCCAGGGCACAGATGCCTCTCCCCATCTGCCCAGGGTGGTGGCAGACAGCGCGAGTCCAGCATTCTGCCACACCACCAGCAGTAAATTACAGCTGGTTACTGCTAAATTCTGGGATTTGCTTCTTGGAGAAAAAATAATTAACACTGGCAGGAGTTTGATTGCATTAATTCTCAGAAAGAAACACTCAAATGATAAATCCGTAGTGGGAGAACTGCCCATATGTTACAGATTGGCTTAACATGGTTGAGGCATTAAATAAAAGAAGTCTGGGAAACAAAAACCTTTATCAGCTTTATTAGCATTGAACTCTGCAGCTTCCACTGGGGCTGACACACTTAATTAAAGATGCTCTGGTCTAATTAGGTTACACATCAAATATACAAATACAAGCTTTTAAAAAACCCGCTGATTGGAGTTTGGAGTCCCGCTGGTATGCCTGTTTTCTTCATCCCAATACCAGAACCTACTTCATCGAGAGAGACATGGACACCGTCAGATGGTGGCACCCAATCTGGAAGGAGAGATTCCCTTGTGCTGAATCTCTCTGCATCCAGGGGAAGCCAGAGGTTTTCTTGGTGCCTCATCTTCCTGAAGATGACAGAGGCAACTCAGTTATATGTGGGCACCACCCAGAGGTGATGCAGTCAACCCTTAACCAGTAGTGGGTGTGAGTCAGTACATGAATGCCTGAGGCTCTCTGCCTACAGGTGTACAATTCTGAGGTCTATTCTAGCTGGTTTCAAAGGGGTCTCCGGGGCAACAGTGGTCTCAGTAGACCACAGTGGACCCCAAGTTATTAGCCTTTCTCCGTTCCCCATATTATTTTCTCACTTCCTCACCTTTGCTTCCAGGATTACCTCCCAGACATGGTGCATCCTGGTCTGTGTCTCAGGGCCAGCTCTTAGGGGAACTTGACCCAAGATGACCATGCCTTTGAATGACATCTTCCAGATCACTGGGGGTGGGAAGGGCAGTAAGGATGGGTGTTACAGGGATTTCTGACCTGGACATGATGCTTCACAACTCACTAATGCTCCCCCAGGCATTGTAATATATTGTGTGTCATTCTGTAACATTGGGGCGTAGGCAACATGGGGAACACTCTTGAGTGTGGAATCTGGAGCCCTATCTGTGCGACTTTGGGCAGAAGCTTGTGTCCCTGTGCCTTTGTGTCCTCATTTATAGAGTCAGGA
>CAUYQV010135618.1:0-14984 GCA_963574575.1 Galagoides demidoff
TGGTCCCAGCTACTTGGGAGGCGGAGGCAGGGGACTCGCTTGAGCCCAGGAGTTGGAGGTTGCTATGAGCTGTGATGCCATGGCACTCTACCCAGGGGGATAGCTTGAGGCTCCGTCTCAAAAAAAAAAAAAAAAAAAAAAATTAAGGATTCCCTGGCTCAGACCTATAGCTCAGCGGCTAAAGTGCCAGCCACATACACAGGAGCTAGCAGGTTTGAACCTAACTGGGGGCCTGCCAAACAACTACAATGACAACTACAACCAAAAAGTAGCTGGGCGTTGTGGAGGGCGCCTGTAGTCCTACCTACTTGAGAGGCTGAGGCAAGAGAATCGCTTAAGCTGAAGAGTTTGAGGTTGTTGTGAGCTGTGATGCCACAGTACTCTACTGAGGGCGACTTAGTGAGACTCTGTCTCAAAAAAAAAAAAAAAAAATTAAGAATCCATGGGCTGGAGAAGTTGAGTAACTTGCCCTGGGTCACAAAGCTATTAAGTAACAGAGCTGGGATTTTACCCAAGCAGTTGATTTTAAGTCCATACACCACCCTATGCTGAGCCATAGAAACTCTGCTTTACCAAGTTCTCCCGAGCATAGGCAGCCACCCTCCCTGAAACACTCATGTTCCCTCCCTTTCAGAGTCTCATCAAGTCAGGCTCCTCTTTTTTTCTAGTTACTGCTTATCTTCTCTGCTCTGTTAACCAGACCCTAGCTAGTTTCTTCATTTAAACAAAATTACTGATCACTAAGATATGGACTCTTTATCACTTTTGTGAAGTTCTATTTTGACTCTTTAGACTGTCCAGGTTTCAGATCCCTTCTTTGTTTGGGGCTTTCATCTCTAACTATTATCATTTCCTTTATATCCTCCTTATTTCCCAGTCATTGGAAATCAGCAAACCTCATATGCACATAGGTCTCCAGGACTGGGGAAACATAACAGGGTCTAAACAGTTGGGTTAAAGGTTAATCCCAGGTAGTTGGTTCAAGTCAGGGCACACAGACAGTGAGATCCAGAAGAGCCATGAATCTTAGACAGACAACAAGCAGAGAGAGACACCAGAGGGTCAGTGGTCTCAACTTCCAGAGTTGAGACCCTGCAGGCATTGCTTATGCTATTCCTTCTGTGGGGAAAGCATCCTATCTCCGCGCCCCCCCATCCAACCCAACTGCCCATGGTCACTTTCTGGGGAAAGGCTTTTCTGCCACTCCCGTCCCTCCTTCTGCATTCTATGTAGTCCTGCTTCTGTTCCTACAGGAACTTGTGTGGGTTTCAGTTATAGTGCTTTTCACACTGTGTTGTAAGTTATGGCTTACATGTCTGTCCCATTAGACAATAGTTTTCTTAATGGGAAAATGGTTTTATCTGTCTATTCCTATAATACAAAGGAGATTGTAATACAGACTTCTTGATGGAATATAAACTAACTGAGGAAATTCTTTGAAGGGAGACTAGACTGGGGCCTTGCAAATCCAGGTGTGGTCCACGGAACAGCAGCTGGCAGCACCTGGGAGCTTGTTAGAAATGCAAAATACCTGGTCTCACCCCAGATCTCCCGAGTCAGAATCTGCTATGTTCCAGGATCCCCAGGCGATAAAGCTTGAGAAACCCCGAGCTGTAGGGAATGCTTCAGCTTCATGGAAGATAAGGGACTTTGGTGGTTCTTTAAGATAAAGGATTTGCTCTTGGAAGAGCATCCTTTGTATGGGAATGGCAAGCAGTGATTAGCCTAACCAAAGTAGGGAGTCTGGTTTTTTTGTGGGAGAAAGAATAAGGTAGGTGTGGGAAGATGCGGAAGGTAGAAAGTTTTGAGAGCCAAGAAGAGGAATTTGGCCTTGATGCAGTACCCAACCACTGTGGATTCATGAGCAAGAGAGGAGCATGATGGCAGTGAGAACCGGGCAAAGATATTCTTACTTAAACCTTTTTTCTTCTTCCCTTAGCCCTTCCTGTTCTCCAAGTTCCTTCCCTTCCCCTGAAGGACAGCCAGGAGCTGACAACTTCACTTCTCTCAGCTGGGTCCCAGGTGAGCTGGTGCCTCTCTGCCCTCAGTGGGTTCCCAGGTCTTGTCTCTGACAAGTACGTACCTTAATCCCAAACCTTTTAGGAGTTTGTTTCTTTAACCAGTAACCAGCCTAGTCCTGGGTTGGTCCCATTATGACCTTTTGTCTTCCCTTTTGCCCAGTGCTTCCCTGTCTTCTTCTTCTTCTTTTTTTTTTTTTTTTTTTTGAGACAGAGCCTCAAGCTAACCCCCTGGGTAGAATGCTGTGCATCACCTAACCTCCAACTCCTGGGCTCAAGCGAGTCTCCTGCCTCAGCCTCCCAAGTACCTGGGACCACAGGCGCCTGCCACAATGCCCAGCTATTTTTTGGTTGCAGCTGTCATTGTTGTTTTGGCGGGCCGGGCTGGATTTGAACCTGCCAGCTCAGATGTATGTGGCTGGCGCCTTAGCCACTTGAGCCACAGGCGCCGAGCCTCCCTGTCTTCTTTGAGGTCCCTCCTCTTGTTTTTTCCTTAATGCACCCAGTTCTTCCCAAATTTGAACCTAGGCAATGGGAATTTAGTGGAGATCTCCTGTTTCAGAAGTTGGTGAAAATTGAAGATGTGGCTGATGTGGCTGTATCCTTCATCCTGGAGGAATGGGGACATTTGGACCAGTCCCAGAAGTCCCTTTGTAGGGATGACAGGAAGGAGAATTATGGGAGTATTACTTCCATGGGTAAGAATTACTGCACCTGCATGGATTAGGACAGTTTAATTTTGTTATTTTGTAAAGAATATTTCCAATACAGCCTATAGAAGCATGTATGTTTTAATTGCTGTGAGCTCCTTTTTTTTTTTTTCTGTGAAAGAATAAATCAACTTCTTTTTCTCTTATTCAACCTATTCTGATTATTGTATTTAAATTAAGGTATGATTAACACTCATAGTAGAGGGGGTGGATAGTTGTTACACTCTGGCAAATATTAACCTTTTACTGCTTTAAAATAAAAGGGCTTAAACTCTTCAGGTTTGGATTTTGACAAATTTTTAGTACTTGTTATACTCCTTGATAAATTGGATAATTTTTAACAGAGTAATTGTGATTTATGAAAACATCTCAGACTTTGCTGAATAACTCTTCACTATAGTAGTTATTATAGTATCTCAGTAGCATTAATTCTTTTTTTCCTTTCTTCCAGTGCATGGATGTCTAGTTGTTCACTGCATTATCATTCTCAGGTCACTGATAACTTATTTTATGATGTTTGCCTTGGCATCTGCATTTTACATGTCACATTAGTTGGATTTTATGCCCCTATTTCTAACTAAGTTTTGATCCTGAGGATGATTGTTAATAGCTCCAAAGAGGTACTTTGGGCAAATCTGATTTTTTTTTTCGAATTCACCTCTGGAAAAAAGAAAGCCATATGCTTGGTTGATTTGTTAAATGGGAGAAAATAATAAGAATAAAATGTGGGGGTACAAATAGATGTGAATAAAGGAAAAAAGTAAGTGGTGTTGGTATTACCTGTCCAGTTAAATGGGTGAGAAAAAAACACTTTAAAGTCTGTCATAAGGTTTTTTGTTTAAAAAATGTGTTAAAAATATTTTCACTGTTTGTCTTTTTAAGGATAGAATTAATAAAAAAGACCTGTATGATAAATTAAAATTGTCTTCATGGTATAAGAATTATAACTCTGTCAGAAAAGAATAATGATACAATCATCAGAAGGATTAAATATGCCATAAAATTGTAAAGTGCTTAACATAATGCCTGGCCCATAGCACCTGGCAAATGTTAGCTCTTATTACCATTATTATGTAATATTGAACACTCTTTTTCTTTTCACAAAAAAATCGTATTAGGAAATTCTCAATAGGTCATGCTCTCTCTAGCATTAAAAAAATAATATTCTCTATTTTTTGTTAACTACAGAAGATTTGTCTCTGAAACTATATTAAACTTCATTGTCTTGAGTAAAACATCTATTGCTGATCTGGGTGACAAAGGCACTGATTACGTTCACTTAAACATCTGCACTTGTCAGTGACCATTGAATGCTAACCTGGCCCTTGAAAGCAATAGGTTCTTCTCTGGGGATAAAGAGAATGTATTTTTATCCCCTTAGAATAATTCATATCCAACTAAAATCCTTTGGGGATTGAAAAAACTGGAAAGATCATATTCTTCAAGCTGTGAATTCCCAGGAAGAGGAAGGTGAAGACAGATTAACTGCATAACCTAATGACAGATTTCATTAAGAATATTTAACATTGTATAAGTACTAGTGAACAGGTACTATATGTAAGTACCTGCCAGACCAGGAGGAGGACATCCTGTTCATTAAACAGAATGAATGCTCCTCAATCTGAACCATTCTTCTTCCCTAACCTGCCTCATTTTTCTGCCTAAATGTTTTTTATCCCATACTGTATTGTAAAGTTGTTTTACAAAGTCCTAGCACATGTTGGTTTTATTTGTTATCCTGTCATTTTCTTTCTCCTAATGCAGGGAATAGCTAATTTTTTCACTTTTCTTCTGTTATTTCAGATTATGAGTCCAGAGACAACAATATGGAGCTCATAGTAAAGCAGATTTCTGATGATGCTGAATCACACTGGATGGCATCAGGAAGCACTGAAAGGAATGTTTCCCAAAGTCAAGAGTTTGCAGAAGTTAGTGATCTTAAGAGCATGGTACAAAGGTGGCAGGTAAACCCCACTGTGGGGAAATCAAGGCAGACTCCTTCCCAGAAAAGAAATCTTGGTGCTATCACAGACAGTAACCGTAAGCAGAACACAAATGGTGAGAGAGGTCACAGATGTAATGATTGTGGTAAATTTTTCCTTCAAGCCTCAAACTTTATTCAACATCGGCGCATCCACACTGGAGAAAAACCATTTAAGTGTGGTGAATGTGGGAAAAGCTATAATCAGCGTGTGCACCTCACTCAACATCAGAGAGTCCACACTGGTGAGAAACCCTATAAGTGTCAGGTGTGTGGAAAAGCTTTCCGGGTGAGCTCCCACCTGGTTCAGCACCACAGTGTCCACAGTGGAGAGAGGCCCTACGGATGTAATGAGTGTGGGAAGAACTTTGGCCGGCATTCACACCTGATCGAACACTTGAAACGCCACGTCAGAGAGAAATCCCAAAGATGTACGTGTGAGGGCTTTGTATTTGGGGAGTAAGCAAGAGAAAAATTGTTTTATTAGCTTAGTACTATAAGATAGATGGGTGGTGATACTGGGAATAGTAGGAAGAGGCCAAGATTATAGTTTATTTGGTTCTTATTTATACTTAAAATTAAATACCTAATAGACAAAACTCTATGGGGCCTACCCTAACATTCCTTTTCCAGAGGTAACTGCTCTCAGCTCCTATTTGTTTCTTCTGGAAATTTTCATTTTAAAATAACACTGCCATTGCTTGGCTCATCAAATTTAGGTTTTATCTGTTGACTTTCTATTGTAGTAAATGAAGATTTAGCTCTGTTCCACGCTTCTTTCTTTCTTCCCTCTTTCCCTATTTAGTTGTTTTACTTATTTTAAAATGATAAAATAACACTAGTACAGAAGTCTGGAGGAAGGAAAAGAGGGAGAGAAAAAAATCACACCTGACGCCACTATCCTAACTAATAGAACTATTATTTTTTCCCATAAGCCTATTTTATGTAGCTGTACTTTTAGAGTATGTTTAAATGTTAAACATACATTTTCCAGTGTTGCTCAGTCCTCCTGTTTGTTATTTTTGGCAACCAGCCATTGTATGGCGACATCATAATTTACTCAGCTATCAGTTGTCGAGCTTGTGATTTTTTTATTCCTTTGTCCTGACAACTGTGTTATACCTATGACTTTTCTGTACTTAGGATTATTTCCTTATAATAGATTCCCAGAAGTGGGATTAGTTGAAGCATAAAAATATTTTTATGGCCCTTGATACATATTGGCAAATTTCTTTTTAAAACAATTGCACCACATATGAGAGTGTTGGTTTTACTGAATTTCTGCCAGGGTTATTAAAAAACTTTTTTTTTTTTTTAACTAAATGAATAACCAGAAGAGAATTCTTTGTTGTATTTATTTTCATTAATTTGGTTATGAATAAGGTTGAGTAATTTTCTTATTTATATATACTTTAAAATCTGTTTGACAACAAACTTATATATGGATGAGATCATTGTAAACTGTGCTGTGGGCTCAGTGCCTGTAGCACAGTGGTTAGGGCACCAACCACATACACTGAGGCTGGCAGATTTGAACCCAGCCTAGGCCAGCTAAACAACAATGACACCTGCAACAAAAAAATAGCCAAGTGTTGTGGTGGGCACCCCGTAGTATTAGCTACTTGGGAGGCTGAAGCAAGAGAATTGGTTAAGCCCAAGAGTTTGATGTTGCTGTGAGCTATGACAATATGGCACTTTATAGAGGGTAACATAGTGAGACTTTGTCTCAAAAAAACAAAACAAAACTATGCTGTGAAGGCTTTTATTAGCATATTTTGGATAACTAAAACTAGCCAAAAATATTTTTTCTTTAAATTATGACTTTGATGCCCCAAGCCCAGCTACTAAGGATTCACAGTTACTTAGGATGCCCCAAACCCACTGCCATGTCTTTCATTGTGGTGTAGAAATTTATCAAGTTCCTAGTATCTTGAAAGTTTTGGATTGAGCTATCTGCTGTGCCAGCTTTAGCCCATCCTCCTTGACAGCTGCCTCATTTGGGAAACCCATCTGATAGAGCTCTGGACTTGAAAAGGCATTGCTTTAAAATACTATCTTTTTCTTTTATATCTTCCCTGCAATTCTTCCTTTGGCTCATTTCCCAGTTAATACTTATCTACCTGTCCCCATTTTTTTGGATTTAAGGAGGAGCATTTTATATGCTTCCAGCCACATTTACTGGGAGTCTCTAGTCTAGGGTGCTTGTGCTCTGCATTGAACAGAACAAGAGAGACAGCTCCTGCCCTCTGGCAGCTGGTAGTCTGTTGAGGGTAGCAGACAGTAAAGATGAGAAGCATTCCCAGAGGAGAAGTGTGAATTGCTGTGGATTATTTTTTTTTTTTGAGTGAGAGTCTCACTATGTTATCCAGGGTAGAGAGCTGTGGGGCCAGCTTAGAGCACAGTAACCTCAAACTCCTGGGCTTAAGTGATTCTCCTGCCTCAACTTTCTGAATAGCTTGAGACTTGGGACTATAGGCACCTGCCACAACACCTGGCTAATTTTTCTTTTTTTTTTAGTAAAGAAGGGGTCTCACTGTGGCTTAGGCTGGTCTTGAACTCCTGAGCTCAGGTAATCCCCCCTGAGGTATGTTGAACATACCTCAGCCTCCCAGAGTGCTAGGATTATAGTCGTGAACATAGAGCCTGGCCTGTTCTTCCGGTTTTTGTCAGTGCTTATCATCCAGTTGTGTGCTGTTCTACCTAAATCTATTTGCCTAACTCCTCTTGGGATAACGAGTCCCTCCACATTTCTGATCTTCCCTCTCATATCAGAATTCCTTTCTCTCTGGCCTATGTAAAAAATCTTTTTTACTTTCCCCTATTATTGCCTAACTACAATCATTCTCACCACCCACCTAAGGAAGCCTCTTTTTCATCTCGTTCTTTTCATTGGGCACTCAAAGTTAGTTCTTTTCATTCCTGTTGACATCAAATACATACATGCTTCACCTCTATTGCTCCTGTTACATCATGGGCTCATCTGTCTGTTCTTATAGGTTATTTTTCTTCTGTAAAAGAACTGATGGCATTTGCATTTGCTCTTCATTCTTTTAGGCAGTGACAAAAGAAGTAAGAATACCAAATTGAGTGTTAAGAAGAAAATTTCAGAATTTTCAGAAGCAGACATGGAACTTTCTGGAAAAATCCAAAGAAATACTTCTCAAGTTCAAGATTTTGGTGAAGGCTGTGAATACCAAGGCAAGGTGGATAGAATGCAAATACTAGGACAAACCTCTTCAAAGAGGATGAATTGCAGTGAAGTCACATATGTCCACAAAAAGTCCTCCACAGGAGAGAGACCACACAAATGTAATGAATGTGGGAAAAGCTTTATTCAGAGTGCACATCTTATTCAACATCAAAGAATTCACACTGGGGAGAAACCATTTAGATGTGATGAATGTGGGAAAAGCTATAATCAACGTGTGCACCTAACTCAACATCAGCGAGTCCACACTGGTGAAAAGCCCTACACCTGTCATTTATGTGGGAAAGCATTCAGAGTGAGGTCCCATCTTGTTCAGCATCAGAGTGTGCACAGTGGTGAGAGACCCTTTAAGTGCAACGAATGTGGGAAAGGCTTTGGGAGACGTTCACACCTTGCTGGACATCTTCGTCTACACTCCAGGGAGAAATCCCATCAATGTCATGAATGTGGAGAAATCTTTTTTCAATATGTTAGTCTAATCGAACATCAAGTGCTCCATATGGGTCAGAAAAATGAAAAAAATGGCATTTGTGAGGAAGCATATAGTTGGAACTTGACAGTGATTGAAGATAAGAAGATTGAGATACAAGAGCAGCCTTATAAATGTGATATATGTGGAAAAACCTTCAGTTACAGCTCAGACTTTATTCAGCATTATAGAACTCATACTGCAAAGAAGACCTACAAATGTGATATATGTAGAGAAAATGTTGGCCAGTGTCCCCACATTAAACAACATCAGAAAATCTATTCTAGCACAAAAGCCCATCAGTGTAATGAATGTGGAAGAGGTTTCACTCTGAAGTCACACCTTAATCAACATCAGAGAATCCACACTGGTGAGAAACCTTTTCAATGTAAAGAATGTGGAATGAGCTTCAGTTGGAGTTGTAGCCTCTTTAAACATCTGAGAAGCCATGAGAGGACAGATTCCATAAATACCTTAAGTGTATAAGTGTATCTGTTGTTGAACATACCTTAATCAATTTTAGAGAAGTCTTCTTGAAGAGAAACCTTACTCCCATAATGAGTGTAATAACAATTTCAAGCATTTTTCCAGCTTAACCGTCAAACCTACAGATAGATTGAAATCCTTCAGTTAGAACTCAGCCTTTAGGCACATTGGAGTATCCACAGTACATAGATACCTGTTTGATTCCCCCATTGAGAAATGGTTCAGTTAGCATCTTCATGCTTGAGAGTCTAGACAAGAAGAGGACCTATGGACATGGTGGATAACACTCAGTGACACTGGGAAAAGCCTCATGAACGCAATAGAAATAAGCTTTATTTATAGCTTCTGCCTTGACAGCATAGCTATCTATTCAGGGAAGAGTGCAGTGAAAGAATTCTTCAGCATGATATCTGTTTTGGTACATCAGCAATGCCCCTTCTCTAGAAATGGTTATCCTAACCACTAGAACAATCCAGTCATCATTCCCATCTTGAGTATTAACCCTGTTATAAAGAAATTGACTTAAGGTATCTATATTTTGGCAAGATTGGGGTTTAGAGGGTATAAGGTATGTGTTCCTGCTGCCTTATTCAATTTACTTCTCCATGAGCCACTTGACCTTGTTTCTGTTTTGATTCTATTAGCATCAAAGTTAGCTAAGAGAAGGAAGAGTTGAATTTGTAAATTTAGGAGAAATTTTGATAGTCAGTTACATCTCAAGGTGAAGGAAGAAGGACCTTAGGGGCATAGAGAAGATGGCAAAACTGGTTTGTCTTACAGTACTTACCTGTAAGAGTGAGGGCAGCTAAATTCACAGGCAGAATTAGACCAAGGTGAATGAAAATCTTCGTCCTAGCCCTATGCCTGTCCATTCCCAGGTGGCCTCAAGGGTGAGAGCCCATGGAATGAGTTTTAGTTTGCTTTGTAGCTGGAAGGGGAAATCAGCAATAATGAGTAACAGGCTGGTATGTAGTCCAGTTAGCTCTGCTTCATGGAAGGTCTGGGTGAGAGTTCTGAGGGGAAAGAAGATGATGTGGATAAGAGAGTTCACTTGAGTCTTTTTGCTAGAGAGAAGGACCTGGGGCACTTTGAGGCCCTGCTTCTTCTGACTTGCTTGGCTTACAATAAATGCCCAATAAATATTTGTTGATTGTACGTGTTACACACTATGGTACCCTATCTAGGCCCTTTACCAACTAAGAGGGTATGTTTCTTCCCAGCTGCTCTCAGTTGGGGCAGCTAAATGCTCATAGCTCTCCTGCTTCTCTTCAGACTGGAGATTTGCCCTCGGAAGATGGGAACTGCTTCACCCAGGAGTTATCTTCTCTCTGTGCCCCTAGCTAATGACTGATAGATAAGGGGTAAACAGGCTGGTTCACTTGCTTCAAGGGGAGTTTATGCTCCAGAATTCTGGGATCATGCCAGACTTTATCTGCACCTACATCCACTGGGCTCCCTTCTCTATCCTGTTTGATTCCTGCCCTCAAAGGCTTTTCCTGAATAGTCATGCCCTTAATAAATCACGTGGCACTGAATCCCTGTCTCAGGCTCTGCTTTAGAGAACCTAAGACATTTGGTGCTAAGAGTGGTCCTAGGAAGCTGACTGTAACAGTGGGCTATGGATTTGCTTACTAGTTATGAGGCAGTGAAGACCACAGTTTGGTATCCGAGATTTAGTAAAAACAGCATTTTTAGTGTCTGTGATTATACAAGGTTTGACAAAGTTTGTGAACTTGCCACCATGCACTTACATTGGCAGCACTGTACAAACAACTCAGGTTTCATAACCTTAGTATATCAGTGTGTGTTTGTGTCAACCTGTGATGGTGTCTTGCTGAATGGTGTTCATTATTGTTTGTTTTTATGTGCCATTGAGAGAATGTTGGACCTTGAATTAGAGCAATGAACAAACATTAAATTTCTTTTTAAACCTGTCAAGAATGGATGTGGAGTCAGGGATAGGTTAGTCCAAGTTTATGGAGATAATGCCACAAAGAAAACAGCAGTGTACAAATGGATTAAACATTTTTCTTTTTATCTTTTTTTTTGAGACAAAAATCTCAAGCTGTTGCCCTGGGTAGAGTGCTGTGGTGCCACAGCTCACAGCAACCTCCAACTCTTGGACTAAAGCAATTGTCTTGCCTCAGCCTCCCAAGTAGCTGGGACTACAGGCACCTGCCACAACGTCCAGCTAGGATTAAACATTTTTCTGAGGGGAGAGAAAGTATCACTGATGATAAATGGTCGGGGCAGCCAGTATTGAGTTGACAAAAACATTGCAAAAATTCATTGAATTATGTATCAAAATCATTGCCTGGCTGAGAAAGCATAGCAGGTGAAGTAAACATTGATAGAGAAACAGGACAATCTTAACTGAAAATCTTGGCATGAGAAGGGTGTGGCTCTTGCTTCACAAGAATACACCAGCTCACACAGTACAGTCTGTGAGGGTGTTTTTAGCCAGTAAACAATATGTTTATTGAAATAATCTCCTTACTCAACTTGTTCTGGCCCCAAATGACTTTTTTCTTTATCTGAGGATAAAGGAAAAATAAAAGGAAGACATTTTGCTGACATTGAGGACATCAAGGGCAATACAATGACAGCTCTGATGGCCATTCCAGAAAGAGTTCCAAAATTGCTTTAAGGGTGGAATAGGCATTGGTGTTAGTGCCTAGCTTCCCAAGGGGACTACTTCAAAGGTGACTGCAGTGATATTCAGCAATGAGGTATATAGCACTTTTTCTAGGAGTTTGTGACCTTAATTATCAGACCTCATGATGACATCATTATGATATACAGAGTAATTTTCACTGCTCTGAAAATTCTCTGTGCCCCACTTTTTCACTCCTTTCTCCTCTCAATGCCTGGAAACCACTGACCTTTTAACTGTAGTTTTTCAGTAAGTGATAGAAAAAGCAGACAAAAAGGGGAAATATATAAAATGTGAACAATATAATAAACTTGACCTAATTGACAGGTATAGAACACTCTATTAGACAACTAAGAATGCACATCCTTTGTGAGCACATGCAGAACATTAACAAAAACTGACCATATGCTGAATCATAATGCGAGTCTCAACAAATTCAAGAAAGTTAAAATCAGAGGTCTTGGCTTGGCCCTGTGGCTCAAGCATCTAAGGTGCCAGCCACATACACCTGAGCTGGCAGGTTTTAATCCAGCCCAGGCCCGCCAAACAACAATGACAGCTGCAACCAAAAAATAGCTGGGCGTTTTGGTGGATAGTCCCAGCTACTTGGAAGGCTGAGGCAAGATAATCACTTAAGCTCAGGAGTTGGAGATTGCTGTGAGCTGTGATGCCACAGCACTACCCAGGGCGACAGCTTGAAGCTCTGTCTCAAAAATAAAATAAAATAAAATCAGAGGTCTCTGACTACAGTAGAATTAAGCCTAAAATAGATTTCGAAAAACAACTAAAAAGAAATAATGCTGGGAAATCAAGCAATACATTTCTATGGAACCTATGAATCAAAGAAAAAATCAAAAATTATAACTAAACAAAATTAGTTTAAAATACAATTTTATGTATTATAAAATTATAAAATATAATGAAAAATTTTATAATTTTATGAAATTATATTTTAAACTAAACAATCATGAAAAAATGGCATGTCATAATTAGTGGGATGTAGCTAAAGCCACAGAAAAATATATCACCTCAAATTCATATAGTAGGAAAAAAACTTGAAAATCAATGATCCCATTATAAACAATTACCTAAAAGAGATGGGGAAAGAACTGAAAATCATATCCAAAGAAAGTAGAAACACACAATAAAAAAATTAAACAAAAGACCAATAATGTCAAACAAAAAAATTTAAAAGAACAATAGGGCCAATAATTTTGGCCAGGTGTGGTGGCTCATGCCTGTAATCTTCCACTCTAGGAGGTTGAGGTGGGTGGATTGCTTGAGCTCAGGAGTTCAAGACCAACCTGAGCAAGAGTGAGACCCTGTCTCTACTAAAAATAGAAAAATTAGTGGTATGTGGTGATGTATGCTTGTAGTTCCAATTCCTTGGGAGGCTGAGGTAGGAGAATTGCTTGATCCCAGGAGTTTGAGGTTGCTGTGATCTAGGCGATGTCATGGCACTCTAGCCTGGGCAACATAGTGAGACTGTCTCTAAATAAATAAATGCTAATAAATTTTATGGAACCCTGACAAAACTGACCAAGATGAAAGATAGTCCAAAAGCTGGTATCAGGAATAACTTCCCTCAGTTTATAATTTTAATGCACAGTTCAACAGTACCTACTAGCCACATGTGGCTATTTTAAATTAAATTACAGTAATTTAAATTAAAAATTCAACTCAGTTAAACTAGCCACATTTCAACCACTCAGTATCCACACATGGCTCGTGGCTACCACAGTGGAGATCTCAAATAGAAAACTTTTCTACCATTGCAGAAAGTCCTATTAGACTATGCTGTTCTGGAAACTGGTGAGTGGCCACTGCTGTGAAGCAAGATTTTAAACATGTTTTAGAATCTCCTAATAACTTGCCACCAGAAACTGGAGACTTGTCTGGGCAGTGTTCATTCAGGACTGGAAAGAAGGATTTGGGATTGTGGTTAGAACTAGCCATTGAAAAGCTTAGGGAGTACCACATATCAAAAGCAAAGAAGCAAAAGAAAGTAAAACAGAGTTTCCAGAGTGTGACATCATGTGTGTGAAACCTAAAGTATACTTCTAGCTCTCCAGTAGACTGTATGACAAGAATGGAGCAGGTACACTACCGAGAGCAATAGGGTGAGACTCTATCTCTTAAAAAAAAAATGAAGCAGGTACAGTGTGAAGAGCTGCCAGAACTCTCGTTAGTTTCTGCCTCAGCCTCCCAAGTAGCTGGGACTACAGGCACATGTCACAATGCCTGGCTAATTTTTCTAGTAGTGGGTCTTGCTCTTGCTTTGGCTGGTCTCAAACTCCTCATCTCAAGTAATTCTCCTGCTTGGCCTCTTATCACTTCATTTCAAGACTAAAAAGCTATTCAAATCAAGGTAGTAAATATTGGTGTAAAAGTAGACATGGAAAAAAAAAAAGGAAAGTTCTTAAACAGACCCACCAAGGTTAAAAAGCTCAATGGAGAAAGGACAGTCTGTTCCACAAATGGTACTGAAACATTGGACATCCATATCCAAAATAATGAATTGACCCGTACCTCACACCATATATAAAAATCAGCTCAAGGTGTATCATAGACCTAAATGTAAATCCTATAACTATAAAACTTCTAGAAGAAAAGAGGAGAAATTTGTGACCCTGTATTAGCTGAGAATTTCTTAGGTAGGATACAGAAAGAATAAATGACATTTAAAAAAATTGATAATTGAGCTTCATCAAAATTTAGAAATTCTGCTCTTCAAATGTTGTTAAGGAAGTAAAAAGATAGGCTATAGATTGGGAGATATTATCAAGACATATCTAATAAAGGATTTGTGTCTAGAATATATAAAACCAACTCTTATTCCTAATAAGCCACTCCGTTTTTTTTAAATGAGCAAAGGGTTTGACCATAACCATAGGGTAGATATAGACAGCAAACATGTGAAAACATGCTCAAAATATTAATCATTAGTGACATACAAATTAATGCCACAATGAGATACTATTTCATATTTACTACACTAGTGAAAATACAAGGTGTGGACTCAGATATAGAACTAGACCTTTGCACATTGCTGATGGGAATGCATAAACTTAAATAAATATATATTTACCATTTGACCTAGGAATCCCACTGCTAGGTATTACTAAGATAAATAAGACATATGTCCATATATAAGTTCTTATATACAAGTATTTATAGTGGATATATTCATAATAAAAACTGGAAAATGGCTCGGCGCCTGTGGCTCAATCGGCTAAGGCACCAGCCACATACACCTAAGGTGGCGGGTTCGAATCCCCAGCCCGGGCCGCCAAACAACAATGATGGCTGCAGCCAAAAAATGGCCGGGTGTTGTGGTGGGTGCCTGTGGTCCCAGCTACTTGGGAGGTGGAGGCAGGAGACTCGCTTGAGCCCAGGAGTTGGAGGTTGCTATGAGCTGTGATGCCATGACACTCTACCCAGGGGGATAGCTTGAGGCTC
>CAUYQV010135620.1:0-16445 GCA_963574575.1 Galagoides demidoff
CCAAGTAGCTAGGACCATAGGCGCCCGCCACAACGCCCGGCCATTTTTTGGTTGCAGCCATCATTGTTGTTTGGCGGGCCCGGGCTGGGGATTTGAACCTGCCACCTTAGGTGTACGTGGCTGGCGCCTTAGCCGATTGAGTCACAGGCGCCGAGCCAAGATTTTGGTTTTCAAAAGAGATTTACCTGAGAAATAAAGTTGCTAACAAGTATCTTTGTGATACTGATCTTCTTTTAATTATTTTACCAAGTTTTGACTCTTAATAGGTAACTAATGAATACATGGAAATCCAACTCTGGGTAAAAGACTTGATGGAACCAGAAATAACTTCTTTTGCCAATTTTCCTAAATGGAATACTATTCTCTTTCTCATAAATTGGCTCCAAATTTGTTTCTGATCTCACTACTAAAGGAAAACCTTGCCTATTATCTGAGCAGACCTTGTTTTTTTATCCTACATAGTCCACAAATGTCCATGACTTTCTTTTTATCTCCTAAAAGGCTAAAAATTGTTTTCATCTTCTCTATCAATATCATGAATTATTATAGCTTATTTCTTCATTATCATATATAACTTGAATTTCTTCAGTATATCTAACAATATGTCATCACTTATTTCAGATTTACCAACCTGAATTTATCATTCACATTCTTTTAATAACTGAAAATAAAATTCTGATGCTGTATGATTTACTCTTTGATAGGTTTTATACCCGAGGATCCAGCTAGGAGATGTTGGGAGTAAAGGTTGAAGGTTGACTTTTTCCCCAGTCAAAGGGAGCAAAGGTGGATCCCTTGGCCTCAATGAGACTGAACTGTGAATATTAGGTGAGCTGATTCTCCATTATTAGGGTGGTTGGAAGAGAACTAACTAACACCAGAGAGCAGAAGGGGCTCTGGTGATGGACTGCCCTTAATCCACATCCTCCCAGGGAAGGAGTTCCATTTGCTTCTAAAATGCTGGGGATTCTGGCCATGAAATATATTCCAACATTAAAATCTAAGACTCAATACATTGGCAGGATGAAATTGCAGCTTATATGATAGGCCTCAGGAAGCAGAGAGAGAAAGATAGGATGGAATATTTAAAACACATGGTAAGGGGAAAACTGCTGAAAGAGACAGATGGACACCTGATTTGTTTCAAGCACTTAGGAAGATGCATTCAGAAATTGGATTAAATGAGAGGAAATTGAGACCAAAATTAGTGACTTAGATTTAAGAACATTAGCAGGAAAAGAATAGGAGTTTCACAGGGAAGAAAAGGGACAGATGGAGGATCAGGAATGACAAAACAATTGATTGAAGAACATTTCTCCAGTCTGAATGAAGAACTGTCCTCACACTGACTGTGCTGAGTTCCAGGCTATACTGGTAAGAAAGAGTTCCTCAGTGGGCATATCCCAGTAAAATGCATGACCCTTAATGATAAAAAACAAAACAGAACAAAACATAGTTTTAGGGGGCACCTGTGGCTCAAAGGAGTAGGGCACAGGCCCCATATGCCAGAAGTGGTGGGTTCAAACCCAGCCCCAGACAAAAACTGCAAAAAAACCCAAAAACCAAAAAACATAGTTTTACTCTCCATATGGAGAGTATGCATAAGTCACCAGCAGAGGAAAAAACAAATGACTAATATTCTTAATTTTACCAGTTACCCACAGGATATCACTTGAAAACTACTGAAAAAAAAGGGGGATTCAGATCAGAAATTCCAAATTTTCTTAAGATACTATTTGCATTTCAGGTGCAGAAAGGTGTTTGAACATGTGCAATAACTCAAAAGTGTATCAGTTAATTGTGCCATCTGTGAAATATTAAGTAATGCTAATCTCTGTTCCCAGTTCTTTGCACAGAACTTCTCAAACTTTTATAATTTTTTGAGTGATGGGGGTGTTAGGAGAATCTTTTATCCTAGTGTTTGATTCTGGCACAAGCTCCTGATGCAGAGCTCCCAAATTCTCTGGCACTCTTTTGGTGGTAAGAGTGTGTTTTGCCTGAACGAAATGACTTTGATTGGTTTCTGAACAGGGACTGGCCAACAAAAAGACTGAGCCATGAATGTAAGCGTGGAGCTCTTAAACTTACCTTCCACTCTCTAAAAACAGGAGAAGGGCTGAAAATCCAGGTAATAATCATTCATACCTTCATGCAAAGCCTCTGTAAAAATCACTGAACTATAGAGGTTCAGAGAGCTTTACAGTTAACAAACGCATGTGTGTGCCAGGGCTCGCTCTGACCCCATGAACATGGAAAGTCTTTCGCTTGGGAACCTAGAATTCACCTATTTATTTCTTCATCTGGCTGCTAATTTGTTATCTTTTATTATATCCTTTATTAATAAATCAGTAAATTCTAGTCATATTTTTCTCTGTGTTGTAGGAGCTGCTCCAGAAAAATTGTCCCAAGGAAGGGATTCTAGGAACCCCAATTTATATCAGGTAGGTCAGAAACACAGGTCACAATGTGGGACTTGGGATTGGCATTTGCAGTCTTGTGGAAATGAGCTGTTAGCCTGTGAGATTGTTGCTATCTCCAGATAGATGGTATTAGGACTAAACTGAATTAGAGGACACCAGGCTGATGTCTTCTGGGAAATTGCTTAGTTAGTGCTGGGGAGAAACCCATACACATTTTGTTGTTCAGAGGTGAATGGAGTATTCTGTATTGAGTAAGAGTAGGAAAAACGCTTCAGATTTCATGCCTCTATGTTCTCCTATCTTCTACTTACCTAAGGAAAGTATCTGAAGACAAAAAAAGGACTACTACCAAACAAAGTATTAAACAAAACTGGCACCTCAAAGTGTGTCAATAAAGATAAGATGAAATGGCTTGGTGCCTGTAGCTCAAGCAGCTAAGGTGCCAGCCACATCCATGAGAGCTGGCAGGTTTGAATACAGCCCGGGCCCACCAAACAACAATGACAACTACAACCAAAAAAAAAATAGCTGGGTGTTGTGGCAGGTGCATGTGGCCCCAGCTACTTGGGAGGCTGAGGCAAGAGAATCACTTAAGCCCAGAAGTTGGAAGTTGCTGTGAGCTGTGATGTCATGGCACTCTACTCAGGGTGACAGTTTGAGGATCTATCTCAAAAAAAAAAAAAAAAGATAAAATGACGCCATGAAACTTGAAATACACTGATAGATGTAGTTATAAATGGAGATACACATATCATTGGTCTTATATACACACACACACATATATTTGTGGAATAAACTATTGATGGTTAAGATTATACTTTCTGCTACTGTTTGAATACCACGTAAGACTTACAGAATGTCCATGTTGTAAGGATGATTTCACTAATAACTACACTATTTCAGCCCAAATTCAAGGCAGGCAGGAAGGCTGAGAGGAAAGTCTGAGTTTCTCCAACAATTTCATTCTGTTGAAAGAAGAAAGTTTTATTGTATTGTAAATAAAAATGAGAAAACAACTAAAAGAGAATTAGAGCATCTGGTGAGTGAGATAGGAATCGGGGAGGAGCAGTTTTTATAACAAAGAGAGTAAAATCAAGTGATAGAGAAAAATAATGAACATTAAATCAATAGGAAAAATATAGTAAAAAGTTCAACTACTTGCTGAAGGTGGAATGTTTTGAAATTGATAAAATCAACATAAAGGCAGCTCTGATTTAAAATAAGTAATAACAAAGTTGAAGAAAATTAGATATGTCAATACCTAAATTAAAAATGAAAGAGCTAAATATCTAATTTGATAAGCTTTATTGATAATGATTTCAGCAACCTCTTCAATAGATAAATGCATTTTAATTAAAGGAAGAGGTTATTCTATATTGAAGCAGATAGGAAATAGATATTTAAGTTAGGTATTTCAGGTATTGAGTGAAAAGAAATGGAGATATAGTATAAAATATGTAAACCAATATAAGCAAGGGTTATGGGAATAATATGTCTTATTTGAATAAACTAAAACAACACAAAGATCAGATCACCCGACCTTTCAGTTATAGAATCAGAAACAAGTACATCTCTATGGTAATGGAGGGTGGAAATTTGGATCCTGATAATTGGCTTAAAAAAAATAAAAGGCAGTATAGGAATATGAGAGTGCCTCAAACATATATTGAAGTCACTTCTTGATTTTGCTCATAGTAATCTGAAAACTGTGAACTTCCTGATCGTAATGGGGTACTGAAACCAATTGGTTTAGAAGTTGCAAACCATATACACCCAACCGGGTGCAACAAATATTGTTAAAATTTCTTAAGTTATCATAGTATAGGTACCAGAAGCAATTATATCTCCTCAAGAGAAAATGGAAATCAAAATTATGCCCCCAAACTGATGTTTGATGTTTGATCTTTGGAATACATTCTCAGTTAATGATTATGTATGTGTATACTGAAATGCTATTTCTAAATCAGATTTCTAAATCACCTACCAAAATTTTCTGTAGTAATAGAACTGACTTTCCCGATAGCTTAGGTATATTTAAGATGTGTTGAAGTGTGGTTTAATAAGGAACTTTACACAGGCTAAGGTATATCCATTTCTAAGCCCCTAGTACATTGTCTTCTCAATGTCAAACTTATCCAAGTAGTCAGACAGTTAAGAAAACTAGTAAAGAAATAAATATATCCTGAACCAACTTGTTGGTCTGAATTCTCCTAACTCCGTTTGAAAGCTGTGAAAACTTTATATAAGTGTAGTAATAACGTCATGATTTGTTTTCACCATCTAAGCCTTTTGAAACACATGTTAAAAATGATTTGCTGGTGTTCATATCCTGTCCAATAACACCTATAAAAATTGGACTCTTGTACTCTTAATTCTCTTTGGAAATCTACTATTGAAGAATACTTCATTCTGAAATGTTATGTTTCCACATATAATTCTCAATAAAAATCTTTAAAAATAGCAACCACTCCCACATGTATTAAATTATAGAATTGGGTTTTTCTTCTGTTTTATACTTTACTGTGAGTCTAAGATTTTTGATATGATTTCACACTGAAATAACAGGTAGAAAATTAAAACATATACTATTGAGAAAAAAATCACATATACCCTGTGAGATATACAGCTACTATGTACTCTTAATAATAAAAAAAACGTTATAAAGCTTTGTATTATATAATACCACTGAAGATTTAAGGAAAAGATAAAGGTAGTAAGTCAAAGAAAAGAGGGAGGAAAAGAAAGGAAGGCGGGAAAATAAGAAGAAAGAGAGGATAGATTGCGCCATACAAAGATAAAGACTTCTCTTGTCAGATTAAAACTTAACACCCAGTAATCTAATATTAAATAAACCCTCAAAACAAAGAAATGAAGTATTAAGTTGTAAACAAAGGGATTGGTAAAGAAAGAAACACTTTTCAAACAAAGACATATGGAGTGGAAATATTAAGATAAGGAATATTTTTAGAATATAAATACACAAAAGGATAAAGAATAGAATCATATATGAATAAAATATAGAGAGACAAAGATTTTCTTCTTAAATTTGTTTGTATCAAACATGGCATTAGCTAAAGGTGTTGAACAAGTGGTAGATCTGGAGAAAAGGGTGAACACAACTTGTAACACAGAGCTAGATCATATAAGGAAAAGAACTTGAAAATATTTACTTAATAATACAATCAATAAACCTGATATAATAGTTTTATAAAAAATCACCAGTCTTTCTGATTGTGAGTATATTTTTCTTTTCATATGTCCATGTACTTGTACCTTTTAACTATTAATCTTCCACCAGAAGCACCATTTCTGAAACAGGTTGAAGATGCATTATTGTTTTATAAGATTATATTTGAAAAAAAAGTTCAATATTTAAATTAATTTCAAGAATATTGGCATGCATTTTATATTTTCTTGCCAATGTTCTATATGTATGCAAATAGGTATACATGTATGACTTTATTCAGTATAGGTACCTAAAAATTACATTCTTTTCTATTCTCATGATGGTTAATACATCTAATTTCTTATCTCAGGCTAGTCGCTATTATACTTATCCCCTCTCTCAGAATCTTGTAACACTTTTATCTACTAGCTACTACTCATAAACCTGGAGATCTAAAAGCTAGTAAGTGAATGTGGATCAATGGAAATCTGTCAACTATTCCAGAAAATCAATTATACATCATCTCACTGAACTGAAAATAGTCCAGCAGCATGAATTCTTCTATGGTACAGAAAACATATCACTTTATATTTAAATGTAGTGTATGATTGGTTTTAGAATATTTTTAAGAAAGTGAATTATTTCAAACAGTAGATGCATCTAACATCGTATTTAACGTTCTCTATTTTCACTTATTAACATTTAAGTGAATTAAATGTTAAGAATTGGCAAAAATGTTGAAAATTAATCTTACTAATAAGTAATAGTAGTCTTTTTCATCATTTTTATAAACATTTGTAATTCTCTGAAAGGTAGGAGGGAAAGTGATAAATATCATTAAACATAAATGAAGTTATGCTCAAATTATATTTTGTTTAATATTGTGATTGAAAGAGAACAGATATAGAAAATATATCACCAAAGAATGAGAATTAGATTCTAAGAGTTTATTGATAAAAAATATATTCAAGCTACTATAATCTCTAACAAACAGTACATAATATCATGTTACAATTTGCAAACTAAAAGAATGGGAGTTTTATAAGTTACTTCCTTTGATACTATCAATAACACTGTGACTGTTTTGTCACCATTTATGGGAAAAGAAACCAAATTTAGAACTAGAGAAAGGGGTTAGAAAGAGAACATTGGGTTTAATCCTGGGGGCAGATGAGTTACCAAACCAGGGATTTATTTTTACTGACTGAATCCTGTTCACAACATTTGAAGTGCATTACCTGCTATGTGACACTCTAAGAATGGACCAGTTGAAGAGATTGTTGAATTCAATTTCAAAAATGACTATATTACTCTTCAGCAGCTGACATGCTCTTTCCTTTGTGGACATTCTGAACCACATAATTCATGGTATTTTCTTGTTCATAGCAGAGGCTGGAAGAGTATAGGGATAAACCAGTGGCCAACTTATTGTGAGAGAGTTGAAACTCTCATATTGTTTTTTGTTTCTTTGTTTTTGTTATTTCTGAAGTTCCAACATTCTTGTTTATGTGAATCTACCTGCTAAGTCTGTATCCATTTGGAATTTTTCCCTTTTCTGAAAGTAAATGGTATAAAAATAAAAGCAAAAATATTCAAATTGACTGTTGTTCTGTGAGGGGAGGTCCCCAAGAGGTACAGATAATTCAAATGTCTTCTCTTCATTAATCATCATTGATGACTTAAATCAAAGATTCCTACTTCTTGATCTCCTCATTCTTATAAAATGATTCTATGAAAACTGTTATTTTTCTTTTCTTTTCTTTTTTTTTGAGACAGAGTCTCACTATGTCACCCTTGGTAAAGTGCCATGGCATTACAGCTCACAGCAACCTCAAACCCTTGGGCTTAAGCAGATCTCTTGCCTCAGCCTCCCGAGTAGCTGGGACTACAGGCACCCACTACAACACCTGGCTACTTTTTGGTTGTAGTTGTCAGTGTTGTTTTACAGTCCTAGTCTGGATTCGAACCCACCAACTCTGGTGTATGTGGCTGGCACCCTAGCCTCTTGAGCTACAGGCACCGAGCCTGAAAACTGTTATTTTTCATTTCTGTTATTGTCTTGTTTATTAAAACCTCTGCAATAGGGATTGCTACATGGCATTTCCTTCCTGTAATTATTGCATTACTTAATAATTAACAGGCAGCATTTGAACCATGCACCTTCTTTAATGTCAGAGTTGCAAAGAATGAAAATAACCTGCCCATAGGTTGGAGGTTGCATTGGGGTTAACTATATCTCCCATGAGTCCCATAGGAACACCATCTGCTTTATGAAATATGTGGTGGACACATATCCTCACAATTTTCCTATGAAAGAATTTTGTCATCATTACCTTTGGACTACGATATTGGCCAACTCAGTGCTCCATGCCTTGTTCAAACAACGTCAATATCTGCAATTTAAATGTTGATCTATAGACTCCCTATCCAAGTGTTAGTCCCACAATATTCCATCTATAATAGGAAGCTACCCATGCCCTGAACATTGCCATTTGGTAACACAAGAAATGGCTTTTTAAAACTCATAAAACGGCAGATCTGTGTTTCAATTTACTATAGCTTCTATATCATGGAAACTCCACAAGGTGTAGGCAACCAAATAAAATGCAATATTCTGAAATATGTGAAAAGTTTCCAACCATATGTCAGAACAGTGAATGATGCTGCATTTTCAGTATTTACGGAAACCCCACCATAAAAGACATCTGAGTATAGACTATTTTTCAGTCATTTATTTTTGTATGTACATATGTGTATAGATATAAATGAAATCCAGTATCACTATTATCTTAAAAAGGATGGATGTAGCATCTCATTGTAGCAAATATGACAAAATTTATTTCAACTCTTACTTCTGTACCGAAAAAAAAAAAAATTCCAGCTTAGCTTTTACCAGACTCAGATTCTAAAGTGTTTTTATATATGATCTCCTGTTTTAAGATCTTTATTGTCCCAAATAGCAAGAATTTCAATATAACTGCTACTTACTACAAGTTATTATTCTATACATTCTGGTAAAATAGCAATACCTTTCTATATCCTTAATTATATTTATAAGTCAATAATCACCATTTTATATCCTTTACTAGTTCTTTGCAAATTTAGCTTCAAATCTTTTAGACAAATCTTTGGACTACGATATTGGCCAACTCAGTATTCCATGCCTTGTTCAAACCATGACCTTTTATCCTGACCTTAAGGCATTAGATAATTCAAGTAGAGGTGAGTATTATTCAAGTTTTTTTTTCCATAGTCAATAAAAAATGAAATGTAGTTCTATAAGCCCAAATCTATTTATTATTATGATAAAAATGTGTTTAATGTATAGTGTATGTTTTATAAAACATACATATATATGAATGAATGAATAGGTAAGTGGTTCAATACAAAGAGCTTTCCTTCCCACTGAGTATTTTAAACAAGTTAATAGATAGCGCATTTAAGTAATTTAAAAAATATTTTCAGGAACTTATGAAACATCTGTGTAGACACCCAGAGTAAACATTATATTAATACTTTTTCCTCATAAAAACAATGGAGAGATTTATTAGGACAGCTATCACAGGTCATACCTCTGGATTAGAAGTCCCTAAACAGACTGTGTATGTATGTACATATGTGTGCAGTAAGGCAGGGAGAGGGGTTTGGAGCTATGAATCATCCACAGGTATGCACAGGTGTCCAGTTCTCTGGATAAAGAGTTTTAAATTTAATTGGAAATTTGTGCATAATTATTATGCCCTTCACTTTCACGAGTCCAGAGGTGGAAGACAAATTATCGAATCATCACACAAAGAGGTAACAAGATAAAAGTTAAGATTATTGATAAAGTGAGCAAAGCAGAATTTCTACAGAGATAAGAGGTGCAACAGTGATTGTATATTTAAGCTAAGATGGCATCACTTGAAATGCCATGATATTTCACATCAGCAAGAAGGACAAAACACTGTCTTATCATTTCCAATACTTCATCAATTTTAATATACAACCCAATCTTAGAGATAGTCAATAGTAAAAAGAATGTGGATCTTGGAATCAAATATTTGTATTCATTTAGTCGAGAATGAATTATAATCACAAAAAATAGTTTAGAGTGAATATTCTTTTGAAAATCTTTATCTTAAGAGAGGTATGTGTCAAGGGCACTCTTCACTCTTCATGTCATCTCTCCACAGCTGAAATACACAATTACCCACAAAGATAACAGCAACTTACAGTTTGTAAACTTATCCATCAGTTTTACCCATTATTTTTAATTAAATCACAATGTATAGAAGTATAACACAAATGCTATTTTGTGTTCTACATTTTTTTTTCTTTCCTGGATTCAATAAGTGTAAAAGTAACAGTGGGACTTCCTTGAATAATTGAACAGAAGTATCTCTGCCACGTTGGCCAGGCCTCTCCCAGAGCAGTGCCCTCTGAATGCAACGTTTCATTCTGTCCCTCTTCTTGTCATGAGGTCAAAGGATGGTTCTTCAGTGCTCCAGGTGAAGTCGAATAGCCGTCCAAGTAAACAGCCTTTACAAGTCGAACCTCCAGGTAGACCATAACTTTTCTACTTTGTCGAACTCACCTGACAAGACAAGAAATACTGCTCTGAATAGCTATAGCCAGAAGCACTTTACATTCACAGCCAGACTTCCACTTCACTCCCCCGAAGGAATCACACGCCTTCAATCAGATACCTTCTCTTTCTAAGGTCTCTTTTGTTCCGAACTGTAAGAAAATATTGAAATAGATAAGCAGACATGTTCATTTATAAGGAATAGATTGCTATTGACATGAGGTATTATTGCAAAGTAAATGATAACAGAAATGATACTTTAATGTTAAAGACAATATCAGTTGCAATAAAGCAGCTAAGACAGTGAAACTCTTTTTTTAATACCAGCATTGAAATTCTAAAAGCATGAAATAATCTTACAGGCAGTCACCCTTCTTTTAAATTTTGTTCTGTCAAACTCTAATTTCCCAAATATAAAAAGATATAACTACGGAATAAATGCATATCAGGATTTATTCAACTCATTAACAAGAGTACCAGGAAGACGAGAAGGCTGATTCCAAGAAAATTTGAGGAATAGGTGCTTTCACAGTCTATCAGGGAAAGCATTTAAATAGAATATGGGAATAAGATCACTAGATTAGATATAACATAGATCCATACCCTAAAGGCCAATAAGACCATAATCTTTGGGGATATCTCTTTGACTGGACAGATATCTACAAATAGGCATGTGATTTCCCAGTAACTAAGCACAAATACACTAGCACATAAAACCAAAATGAAGACCCATCCTTTCAGAAAAGTAAATAATCCTTGGGTGGACCTGTTAATAGTACAATATGACACTCAGAGGATATATATATATATTAATATAACCTCTCGCTTTATTCCCTTCGCCCAGATTATATTTTTTCTGGCAGTTCCTCCTATTTGACCACATGAATGTCACTTAAAAATCTGACTTGCCTTGACAAGAGAAGTTGTTAAGATGTTTGAAGATGGGTTATAAAGGAAAAACTGTTTAATAAAAATCCAGAAGTTAGGATGTCTGCCAATATATCCAAAAATTTATAGATTGCATTTCAACATTTCTACCGCTCTAAGAGATTTCTATATTTCAGGTAATATACTTTATATAGCAAGAGAAAAAAATTATACATTCAAGTAATTCTAAGATTATCTTGTCCAAATCTTGAAAAATCTCCCAATATACTGGAAAGGGGGAAAAATACTTCACTGATTAGGACGAATTAGCCAGGTTAATAAATGAATACGTGAAGAAAAAACCTCTAATTTAAACTTCACGTTTTAATCTTGAACAATACCATCATCATGAAATTCATTCTAATGAGGTGAAAAGTTCTTTTTAATGCATCATAGTTCTCTTATAGTAGTTCTGTATTTACACCACTACAACAATTTACTTTTCTTTTTGATTATGTTGTATTATAATTTTAAAATTTCATGATAATATATACAGGCAATAAAAAATTTCTTTCTGTTTCTTCAGAAATTATACTGTAATTAATATATGTTTTTCTAGCAAAGTATGATAATGACTTTGTAATAACGCTGCTATGTTTATTTTCAAAGCAAAGAGGTACTTTCTAAGATTAGAAGTATACAAGTATATTACCAATTTATTAAAATTACTTCCCAAATGAAAATATTTTTACATGTTTGACAGTATTATTTTGAAACATTAACATTTGCCATTGTTACCTCCTGAAAAATTATTTTGTTTTGCGTAGGAGTTTGGATGATTTATTTCACAAACTCATCCTTGATAAAGTGGCACATACCTCATTGCTGAATATCACCATGATCACCTTTGAAGGACTCCTTTTGGCCATCTGCTGACCATAGTGATGTTCACCAGTTCACAGTGTAGCACTATTTTTAGGGTGAGTCACGAACTTAACTTTCTCACCTCATATGCATCTAACATTTGATCATTCTAGAACAAACACAGAAAATATGATGGAAAATATATTAGCGAATAGAACGATTCCATGTAATTTGTCACTTTTTATTTTTGCTTCCATGGGTTTTCAAATAGAGAGTAACAGAAGTAATTGGCCTAAGGTATTTCACACAAAGAGAAATACTACAGTGAACACCTGATTTTGTTTTCCTCAAGCTAGCTAGAGGTATCAAGCAGATGCCACATTCACCTCTTCAACAGACAATGAGTAATATTTTATTTTTCTTTTTCCTGATATTGGGAATTAGTCACCTGCATTTACTAAAGTTATAGGACACAGATTAAGAAATGGTAGTAACAACTTCTTTAATTAGGCAGAATTAATTTCAGGTTAGATTATCAAAATTTCACTATTTTGATTTACTAAATTTCCATTGCTCAACCTTTTCATTGCTGACATCTTTTTGAAATATATAACTTGTCTGAGAGAAATGACCTATTTTTTCCTTCTAAGGCCAATCATTGATTTTCTTAAACATAGAAGAGGTATATAATATTTTGCTATTAGAGAGCTGAGATAACTTTCCTAAGTACTCAGCTGGTAAACCATTCATCCAAACACAAACTCTAATTTTGTCTAACTCCAAAACATATATTTATGCTTAATCACAAACACAAATTATAATAATGAATATACTATGTCTGGGCAATCTGACCTTGTAAATAGCCAATTCATTCTCTTATAAGTGATATTTCCATTTATATTATGTAGTTGAAGTAAAGCTGAACCTTATCAGAGGTACAGATTTTTGAGAGTATTGTTGAATAAGTTTATATTACTCTTCAGGGTATGATTTAACTCACTGATGTTAAGTACAAAAATCGGGGATTTTTGGCAGTTATCACAGTTTATCATTCACATGAGATTTGAGTGATCTGTCATTGCTGTCCTCTAAAAGTAGCCTCACATTGAAAATTTCCCTTATATAATAGGAAAAACTATAGATATAAGAAAACGTAACTTGACTTCCCTTTTTCATGTCAAGTCTTTTCAAATTCTATTTCATGGAAGCCAATTAAGAGAGTATGATTGTTTCTTTTATTTTTCTTAAGAAAACAGAATAGAAACCAAAATGTTTTTTCAGTAAAGCATTTTGTAGGGATAGAAAGAGAGTTTCCACATTAAAAAAAGAAAGAAAGAAAAAGTCACCTGTAGACCTAGATACATTTGTATTGTTTATACATTTTCAATATTTACAACTTCTTACACGTTAAGGGGGAATTTGCATTAAGGATAGGGAAATTATATGAAGCCTCCTTGTCAAAATGTGACCGAGTTGGCATTTTAAATCATGATTTGCACCAGAGATGTGAGGTGACCCTGCAGTATATATTTCATGCTCTAATTACCCTGCCTCTGCCTTGTCAGTTAATATGATTGTTGAACTTAAAAGGACTCCTTCAGTATATATCTATAAGGCAGCATGGACTGATGGAAGTGAGTTTGCTAATATAACTTTGAAAAGTTTGACAGTAGAACGAATGTGATGTCTTTCTAAAAACGAGAAGCCAACTAGACATGAATTCAAAAGAAATAGAGAAAGAAAATATGCAAAAGTAAATGGATTAAAATTTAAACCTACAGTCTCTCATGTAATGACTAACACATATGGAGTTTACTAAATTCCCTACAGTAATTAACAGGACTGATCTGTTCTAAGAAAGGAACTGACTGAAAGCCGTTGGAGGAATAAGCTGGCAAATAAACAGTTACCGCACTCCGAGCTTCTACCCTGAGGACTTTCTTACACTACTCATTACTTTTTTTACCTTTTTAAAGAGATTCTGTACAAAAGGCATAGGATAAGCTCAGGGAAGATATTAAAGTGCCAGATACAAAAGTACATATGCTTTATGATCATCAGTAAAGCATAAGCTGGCTTATGTCTTACTCTTTGAGACTTGCTCTTCCCAATTGAATATATTAGCAGTGAAGGAGAGTCAGTGTAGTGACAGTGGCACTTCTTTCTCTTGCTTCTTTGTGATCTTCTGAAACCGTGTCTAGCTTAGTCTGTTGGAGAGATGTGAGGGAGCAAGTGTGGAAAAACTGAGCCATCCAGAAGCTAGTCAATCCACACGATGTGAGAGAGCCAGCCTCAATTAGCAGGGCCACTTCCCTAACCTACCTGCACAATACTGGGTCAGTCAAGACGCAAAGAACCATTCAGGTGAACTACATAGACTTGTGAACAATAAAAAATAAGATGCTTCTCTTGGTTTTGTCTCTCAAGAAGCAAAATCTAAGACTTGGACTCCTGAGCAAGTGATTATTGGGGGAATGCTAGCAGTTGAATCAGAGCAAAGGAAGCTGGATAGGGTTAGGGAATAAGGCTGAACACAGACAGGTATCAGCCGGGCACTATATACATTCTGATCCAAAGCGGAAGCCTGTAAAACAAATAGCACCACAGGAGTCTCCCTGTAATGAGGAGGGAATGGTCTTTCCTGACCTGATGTGAGTCAGTTATTGGCAGAAGGCTTTTGTCCAAGGAAAGTGTATCTTGGAGCAGGTGACTGGGGTCCTCAGTGTTATAAGGGTCCCATTGTTTGAGGACCAGTCATCATAGAAGGGGTAGTTGGGAATGGCCATCCAAAAGTCACTGCCACTGGAGATTAAGGAACTGTGGTGAGGTCACCAGGTCATAGTATCTGCTATGTTGTTTTAAGAAACCAAGTTAAACAAGAATAACTAACTAATATGGAAATAAGTTCATCAATCATTTCCTAGTCACTTCAGAATCTAAAAGTCTAATTGTCTATTTTTGTGCTCATTTTATATCAGAGCAAGAAGTTTAGATTGTTTTTACAATAGTTAACAGGAAACTAACAGAAATATATATATATGTGTGTGTGTATATATATATATATATATATAATGTGTGTATGTGTTTTGTGGAGGCATATGGTATGACCAAATTGTTTTCTGGAGGACTCCATTAATGAAATTTTTGGTAGATGAACTGGAATGAGAAGATTCAGATAACAGAGAGACAAGTTAAAGCATATAGTGATAGTTGAATTAGAGATTCAGAGGCCCTGAGTTAATTTGTATTAAGTAGAGAGCTGAAAAAAATATCAGGACATGGTGTCTTACTTCTGTCAGGCTACTACGGGTGGCTTAAACAACAGGTACTTATTTCTCACAGTTCTGGGAACTGGGAAGTCCAAGATCAAGGAGCCATCATGTTAGCTCCTGAGGAGAGCCCTCTCAGATCTATGTTCCAGGCATTGTACAGGGCAGAGGGAAATAACTGTAACCTACCTGGAGCTCTTCATCTAGAGCAGAAAGACAACTCAGTCCACGACCCCACCACCATGTGCTACAAGTTAAGAAGGGGCACCCAACTTGTCGACAAAGACAGGAGCAAAAACAAATCCTCTTTTCTAACCCAGAATTCATTTTTCAGTATAAGTTTTGATACATATAAGAAGGAATATGGCATTCCCTGAGATAGTTTAAAGTGATGGGGGTTGGCAGGGCACAAGTGGCTAACAGCAATAATCAGAACCTTGGATTTCCCATTTGAGGTATTTCCCACTGAGTACCTATAATCCTAGCACTCTTGAGAGGCCTAAGTGAGGCCAGGAGTTAAGACCAACCTAGGCAATGTAGCCATACACTTGTCTCCATAAAAAATAAAATATCTAGATGTGGTGGCATGTGTTTGTCATAGTTACACAGGAGGCAAGAGAATTGCTTGAGCCCAGGAATTCGGGGTTACAGGGAGGTATGGTTAGTATTCTAATTTCATGTTGACGTATTAAGACAGATTTTTTTCTTTCTTAAAGGCCTTTATCTTGTGTTGGTATTGTCACAACCCTCTAATGTGTACTATTCTTGAAGGTGATAGCTTTAGGAACTAATACGATTTGAATGTATTTGTTTCTCCAAGAGGGTAACAGACGAAGATCTATCAACTCTAAAAAGACCCTAAAGTAACTTGTTTGAAGAAATTAGATCCCAGAGATTCTTGGTGGGCAATTCAAATTTTCATCAGTATGTCCACATTCAAGTGGAGATAAAAGAAGTCAAAATAAAAGAAAAAGAATCATGGCAAACAACTTTTGGGCTGACAGGACAACTGTAGACTGAGGATCTAGTCTGTTAAAAACTGCTCACTTGAAGGTAAGTTCCCAGTGACTCCAGCCTCTGAGGCACTAAGACGACCCTTGGTGGACGGTGGAAGGAATCACACGTGAAATTCCTTGAATAAAAATTTATTTATTTTGCCTAATGCCATAATAACTGTTTTAAAGGAAGGGGGCACCAAAAGAGTATCAGGTACATTTCACCAAGTTAAGCAAGAATACGGCTGTCTTTGTGTTTATTACTGAAGCTACAGAAGACATTAGAAAACAAAACTC
>CAUYQV010135621.1:0-25278 GCA_963574575.1 Galagoides demidoff
GTATAATTAAAATAAAAAAAGAAAAGAAGTTGGCAAAGATGTGGATAAATGGGAGCCTTCGTGCCTTGCTGGCAGGAATATAAAATGATGTGTCTGCTGTGAAAGTGCTTTGACAGTTTCTTCAAAAGTTAAGCATAGAATTACCACGTGACCCAGCATTTCTACTGGTAAGAAAATTAAAAAGTTAACACAAAAACTTCTATATGAAGGTTAATATCAGCATAACTCATAATAGATACAAAGGAGAAATAATCCAAATGCATCAACTAATGAATGGATAAACAAAATGTGCTGGGTCTGCACGATGGAGTAGCGTTCCTTCTTAGAAGGAAAGAAGAGCAATTATAACACAGATGCATCTTGAAAATAGTCAGAACAGACCACGTACTGAATGATTCCCTTTATACCAAGGGTCTACAATAGACCAATCCACAGAGGCAGAAAACAGATTAACAGCTTCCAAAGGGTATAGCCAATGGCAATTTGGAGGTGTGAGGTTTGTCTCTAGGGTAGAGGAAATATTCTGAAATTAGAGGGTGTTGAAGTTTGCACAACACCGTTCATACACCAAACACCCCTGAATAATACTTTTTAAAATGATCACAGTGGTGAATTGGGTTATCTTAAATATAGCTCAATAAAACATGTAAAAGTAATTAAAGAATATTCAGAGATTGTTGTTTATTGCTAAGGGGCATCGCTGAGCTTCCTCCGCCATGCTCTCGCACCTCATTTCCAGGAGTCCTAAAAGTCTTTATCTATTCTGACTAATCATCTGATGTTTTGCTACCCGTGATGCTGCTTCATGTCTGTGCCTTTGCTTATGATGTTTCTCATGCCTGGAATTCACCTTTTGAATTCAAAAATTCACCATTTTTGTAGCACCTTCCAAAGACCTACTTATCCTTCATATCCCAACTTTATTGGCCAGTATGGTGTTCTGATCACAGTGTAACTTCCTTAATTCTGATCATTACACCCTCTGTACTGCCAAGCATAGATGTCTCTTAGTCTCCTAACCCGCAAATATTCATTGCTAATATTTGTGGTTGTTTTATTACATAAGAGTACATATTTTATTATATAAGAGTACAATTAGGTTACCCTGTTTGCATTTATTAGGAAAAATCCAGGTGGTATTTCAGTCCTTCACCCAGAAGGTGTCCCACATACATGTACCTTGTACCCATTAGAGATCAATAATATCTGAATGTTTTGGATATGAACCTCTTAGCTCCTTGTTGCCCCTTAGCACTGAATGAAGTGCTTGACACACAGTGATCACTTACCAAGCATTTGAAAACTGTCAAGGGCTTAGCAATAGCTCAGCAAGACTAATCACTTACTGCAATAGCTAAGCAAGAGGCTGAACCGGAGACACTTGACTCCCCTCCCTGTTCCAGTTTCCTTCAGGGAATGGGGTGTCAGTAGGGTATCCAGTGAGTCAGCACAGATGTGGAGGTTGCCACATGGCAGAGGAGCTCGGAATAAAAGGCTCCTGCAGTATTGTGGACCAGACTTAGTGAAAGACTGAGAGTGGAAATCCTCTGAGTAGTTGAGTCAGAGGAAAGTATAGAAAAGTGACTTCCCGTCTCCCTCTCCCCATAGGAAGTCTTGGCAGAGATTTTCTGCTGAAAACCCCAGATAAACAGGCCTCTAAACAGATGCTCCAAGACCAGATGTGCATAAAACATGGTTCAGCAGGGAGTCTTGAGTCCTTTCCAATAAATCCCTTCAAAGATCACAACTCACTGATTACATACCAGGCTTTCTAATGGCCTTTGGCAGACCTGAAAAACCACACCTAAATTTCCAGCCAGGAGCTTGACTCCTCAGAAAGAAAAGGAGGGAGAATCTGTTCATACTCATAGTCCTCAGGGAAATGCAAATCAAAACTGCAGTAAGATATTACCTCACACCCATTGAAATGGCTATGATTGGCCCCATGTGATGACTCACGCCTATCATCCTAACACTCTGAGAGGCTGAGGCAGGAGTAATGATCTCAGAGTTCATCCCATCTCTACTAACAATAGAGAAATTAGCTGGTTACAGTGACACTTGGCTATAGTTAGTCCTAGTTATTCAAGAGGCTGAGCCAGGGGGATTGCTCGAGGCCAGGAGTTGTTTTTATTTGTTTTGTTTTTGTTTTTTGTTTTGATTTGCAGTTAAATTTGATGATACCATTGCACTCTAACCTGGCAACCAGGGTGAGACTCTGTCAAGAAAAAGAGGCTATGATTAATAACACACCATGTATAAATGCTTTAACTTCACAAAAGAAGTGTCCTAGGAGAGAGTTCAAGAACAATATTAATCAGGATGTAGATGAAGGAATTGTAGAGATCACAAAGTCCTTTACAAATGTAATCTTAAAAAATTGACTGGATTTTTACTGATTGTTAGGAATGGCTCAGGAATTGGAAAAGAATAAGCAAGATGCCAAGGGCCAAGGAAGGAGAGCATAGTGTGTGTTCACACATGAGGAACAGAAAGTAAAATTCTAATGTTTCAGGCATAAGAGTAGGGGAAGTCTCAGAAGATAATGGTAGAAAAAAAGTGGTTTCTGGTCATGGCATAATATGCCATTAGTATCTGATGGGGAAGCCTAATTCTGAATGAAATAGGGTGTCATTTAAAATTTGCATACCTCTGGGACATGATTAGTTTGCTTCAAGAAAATAATTTAAACTTCTCCTTTAACACCAGAAAAAAAAATTACCAATATTCCACTTTTTAGTTTTAAAACAGATATTTCAAAAGATTAATTAATAACAAATACATGAAATACTGTGCATTCATTTCTCCCTTCTAATATAGTCTAAGTAACTTGGACCATGAAATTATCTGATTTCATTTTGTGTCTCCAGAACTTCTAGGACTGTGCCTTATGCAGAGAAGTTAATCAATAAATGTTTCCCGCTAAACACAATTCTGAAGTCACTACTCACTGCAGTGTTGATACTCAATAAAGGCCCCTAACTAAGAAATGAAACTAAATCTATTGCACACCTTATTTTCATTTTTTAATCTTCTGAAAGCACTTTAAATGTTTTTATACTATGGGTAATCGATATAAAGAATAATGCTGGTAGTATGTATAAAGATATTGTTTGTATAAAATGTCTTTTTGTTTTGCATTCTGGATAATGATAGTCAATACATTTAAGAAATTTGTATCATTATGAGGATATTAAACCATTGTGTGAGTTTTCTGTTGAAAGTAGTAGTTTACATTTTGTTTGAAAAATAGTCCCTCTATCCTTACATCGTGATATCATTGTAGGCAATTTTTGTACTTATTCTACTTAAGTGTAATTGCTAATGCTGTTAGCAGGTTGTAAAGATGAGAAGTTGTTGCCTTAAAACTATACAATAAAATGTGGTGGTTTTTCTTTATAGTTAAAGAAAGTATTACATTTTTAAACCTCCTGCTGGATTGACTCTATTACACACTACATGATACTAGACTGTGGACACCAGTGGAGTCAACATATGACAAAGTCAAATCTGACTCAAACATGCATCTAGAGGAAATTTGCATGCAATATTTTAAAATGCTTTTTATGCCGGGACATTGCATTCCTTGGTTTAAGCATTAAAAGTTGACTCACTCACTTCATTAACATGATTGCACTTATCAACAAATCAAATAAAAAACCAGGTGAATAAAACTACTCAGTAGTTTTTACATGCAAAAAACTATACTGGGCAAAGAGAATGGGATAAGCTTTCAGAGATCTCAAAAAGATATCTTTGCTTTATAGATAGTTTCTGAAGCCCTGCTATCCTTAGATCTGATAATCTGATATCCCAGTGCATAGTTCATTAAAAAAAAAAAAGAGGACATACACACACACAGCCCATTCTTTACCTTATTTAACAAATTAGAGCAGACATTTGCCCAAAGTGAACCACTGAAGAGATACACAAAGGATACACAGTATTAGGCAGATAAATACTGTGGTTCAGAGGAGGAATAGAGTGGCCTGGTTTGGGGACCAAGGGGAAGAGGATGGAATTCCTTCCCCAACTTAGTTTCAAAGAAACCCATCCAGCTGGAAGAATAATATCATAGTAGGATATCCTGATTATCTGTGTGTTATTTAGTCTGAATTCAGCAAAACAACCTTCTTAAAGTAAGATTTTCTTTCTTTACTATTTGGAAGGTGATAGAGCCTGGTGAACAGTAAAGGTGGCTTTCTAAATTAATCCATCTGTATCATCTGCTTCCTAGAGTCACTACTGGCAAGGGAAGTTTTACATTTAACTGTAGATCATCTGGACACCAGATTTCTTTTTTTTTTTTTTTTTTGAGATGGAGCCTCAAGCTATCCCCCTGGGTAGAGTGCCATGGCATCATAGCTCATAGCAAGCTCCAACTCCTGGGCTCAAGCGAGTCTCCTGCCTCTGCCTCCCAAGTAGCTGGGACCACAGGCGCCCGCCACAACGTCCATCCATTTTTTGGTTGCAGCCATCATTGTTGTTTGGCAGGCCCGGGCTGGGGATTTGAACCCACCACCTTAGGTGTACGTGGCTGGCGCCTTAGCCGATTGAACCACAGGCGCCGAGCCCAGATTTCTTAAACACCTTATTTCTTACAGTATTCATAGTCATTCTTCAACATATATCTAAAAGGGAAGAGAAATAATTCTCCTTTTGCCGTAAGATTGTTCAGATTATTTATTTATTATTTTAGATTTTATTAGGAATATAGAGGGAAGCCAACTGCAATAGCTTACACCTGTAATCTGGGGAGGCCAGAGCAATAGCATCATTTAAGGCCAGGTGTTTAAGACCAGCCTAGGCAAAACTGCAAGACCCCATCTCTAAAAATATTTACAAAATTAGCTAGACCTGTCGATAACTAAATTTGCTATTATGTATTTTACTTTCAGTAAATCAATAAAATCAAATCTTAAACCAAGTGAACAGTAAAACATGTTCAAAATTAAGACCTTTGGCTTAATTTTGATCTTAATTAAGATCTTTGGCTACAAAAAAAAAAATCGTATTAATAATAACCTGATTATTTAGGAGATAGCTGCAGGAATCAATGGAATTTAACCCAGAGCTCAATTTCTTGAAAAAAATTATGATTCTATAAATAGCATAATATAAACAAAAAAGGAAATAATGAATATTATGATGAGTATAAAATATCACATGCATTAGCTCTATTTTTTAAGATACAGTGTTTTTTATATTTTCTGATATAGGCTCAACAAATTTGTATCTTGAAAAAGGCATATTACTAGGTAGTGGAATTTAATCCTTTAATCTTATTTGTGATAGATTTCACTACTATGGTCTTGGTTGAAAGAAAAATTTCAGTGTACAGCTGATAAAAATTAATATCAAAAGCACAGGAGTGCTGGCTCAGCTCCTGTAGCACAGTGGTTACAGCACCAGCCACATACACCGACAGTGGCAGGTTCAAACCCAGCCCAGGCCAGCGAAACAACTGCAACAAAAAAATAGCCAGGTGTTGTGGTGGGCACCTGTAGTCCCAGCTACTTGGGAGGCTGAGGCAAGATAATAATGTGAGCCCAAGAGTTGAAGGTTGCTGTGAGCTGTGACACTATGGCACTCTACCAAAGGTGACATAGTGAGACTCTGTCTCAAAAGATTAAAAAAAAAAAAAAAAAAGAGCACATGAGTGAAACACTTCTAGGTATACATATGAATTCAGAGTTTAAGTATTTACTTTGGAAAATAAGAATCTGGTCATCCTAAAGTGCATCTATCCTAAGGAATCAATTATCTCATAGATCATCTTTTGGATAGTGTTTATCCTCTATGACCCTACCCAGCACTGCCACTGATGCCCTCCATTCACAAGCTCAGCTTCAACCCTCTTTTAAGTTAATTATTATATATATATATATGTATATATGTATATTTATATATATGTGTGTGTGTGTACATATACTTTAGGGTACAAAGTGGTATTATAATTTTTTATTAGATCTGGAATGGTTAAATGAAGCTAATTAACATTTATCACCTCAAATATTTAATAATTTTGTAATCATTTATTTTTCCTTGAATCAATTTAGACCAAGAGTATAAATAATTTTACAGTCTTAGCCTATGAAAAGTAAGGATTATGCCAAAGACCTGGTTGTCTTGGAAGAACTTGGTGAAAAATCTAAATACTATTGTATCCATAGGATCAAGAACTGGTCTGTCTTCTCTGCTACAAGTGAGGCCACATCATGTAACAGAAAATTAAACTGTATTTGAAGTCAAATGGACTAGGTTTGAATCCCAGCTTACGTAGTTACTAGATATATGACTTAGAATAAGTCCTTTGTGAAAATTAGTTACTGTGAATATAAGAGGTTTCCCATAGTCCTAAACATGAGTTTCACAAAATTTGGCTTCTACTCTTTTTTTTTGAGACGGAGTTTCAAGCTATCCCCCTGGGTAGAGTGCCATGGCATCACAGCTCATAGCAACCTCATCAGTAGCATAACACTTACCTTAAACTATATGTTATATATATTATGTATATTACATATACATATAATATATGTATATTATAACATATTATATATACATAATAATTAAAAATTTAAAAATATGTCAGATGTTGGTTCTCTTTACTAATACATCTACTAGCATGCTTTAATTTTTTAAATGAAATTTTCTAGACATATAACTTTATGCATTTTACTTGACTTACATAAGTTTAGTTTTCTTTATCTGTCATTGAGATCAATAGTAGCTATTTTATAGGGTTGATCTGTAACAAAGGCAAAGCCAGACACACATCAAACTCTCAATAAATGCCACCTTCTATTACCCAACATCATTGTCAACAGCATACATTATACTTAAAATACATGAACGGATACTATCTTCCTAAACTAAGCCCTTCTTTCTTAAATCTTTTTAGTCATTAAATTTGGGTGATTTAGCTTCATCTTGGAGGACAATTCCGTGGTTTATATTCCCTACCTATCTGCTATTTCATTTGCTTTTAACTTCTCAAGAAAGTATGTGCTTGTACTTGAGCATAACTTGAATTATAACAGCATAACTTTATTATAATTGTTGAAGAATTCAGATGAAATAGCATGGACTTTGCCTCTGGTGCTGCTGCAGAGTCGACTGTCCCACCATCACCCAAGTAGAATATTCTTTCCAGCTATTTAACTACTCCTATTGCCTAAGCCAAGCTATATTAAATTATCAAAACTACATTAAATTCTATAAAGAACATGGACTATTTCATTAATAAACTAGTAATATTTTTATGCACTTAAATTATTTTACTTCTTTATATCCAAGGGAACTCAATTTGTAGAGAAATCTCATTTTGAAAAGTTTGGGAAAGAGGTAATTCTTACCCTTACATATCAGTCTTTGGTCAGGATTATAGTATAACAGCTGAATTATTTCATAGTTAATCTCAGACATGCTCGGATTTGAAGCAAAAGAGAATCCCCTTGATTTTTGTTTTATTTCTCTTGTGAATTGTAAGATAGATTTCACTACCCTGGTCTTGGTTGAAAGAAGCATTTTGGTGTACAGGTATCAAAAATCATTGGTAATTTATAGTGAGTATTTTCCTTTCTTTATGATTTAGTTATATTAGAGAATCTGTGATCAGATTCTTGAGGACAGCTCTTCCACTCCATCCTGAGGTCATAAGTTTATAATTTTTGGCAGTCTAATTAGGTTATCAGCCAGACCCAGGGATTGCGAGTAGAAAATGAACACTATTAACATTTAAATCTAGAGGTTTTTTTAAGTGACCAAGCTAATCTGCCTAGAGATAATATCTCTCAGTCTTCTTTTCAGGATTGTATAAAGCAAGCTTGCTATACCAAATTCATGTGAGTTGAGGAATTAAGCAATAATTCATACATATCTTTAATCATCTGTGACTATGTTAAGTATAAAAATATCCCATTATGTAGCTAGATTTAATGTCCAGATGACAAGGCTTCAAACTTCTCTGACACGTGGTACTGGCACTCAGTGTAGCTGCCTGTGCTGAAGCTGGCACTGTACGAATCTGTTTGGAACGACCCACCTTGAGCGGTGTGGCTGTTTTCGATGCCCATCAAATTATATTAATCTGAAATAGTATTACAATTTACAATGTGTGTAATATTTTACACAATGTTAATGCTTCCCAAGGAGTGGATAATCACATATCTTTAAAGAATCCTGACTGGCTGAATCAATCCTAAATTGTGCTAAATTGTTGCCAAACTGTGGCACACCTCCAGCAAGGTACAAAGTACTCTCTGTGTTTTTAAAGGATTAAGGCTGAAGGTTTTTTAGTTTCAGACATGAAGAGATTGTCAGGAATACATGCCGCACATAAACTGTAACCATTATCTATCCCTTAGTGTCTATTCCCTCTTTCATTCACATGCAATTTAATAAAATATTGTTGTTTTATATGTAACATAACATTTACCTCCTTCGCTTCATTTATTTGATTTTGCTGTACGTTGACAATCCCTTTGGCATTAGGTCAATTTCTATATAACTAGAGTTGATGATGCATAAGGATGTGCGATCCTATAGCGCAATAATCCAATGAGTTAAACACCCTCATTGTGTTCATTTTACAAATGAGGAAACGGAGGCAAAGAGAAGCTAAGTAACTTGCTTTACTGACATTGTTAGTATTTAGATTAGCCTGACATTGCTGCCATCACAACCGCCACAAGCTTCAGACAGTGCCTCCTATTATCTTATAGTTCTTCAGGTTAGAAGTCTGATATGGGCTCACTGGGCCAAAATCAAAGTGCTGGCAGGGCTGTATTCCATACTGGAAAATCTAGGAAGTGATCCAGTTTGAAGTCTATTCAAGTTGTCAGCTTTAGTTCTCTAAAGTTGTAAGACTGAGGTTCCTATATCCTAGTTTGCTATCAACCAGGGAACAGTCTTTATTCCTAGAAGCTGTTTGCATTTCTCACCTTGCTTTCCATGGGCTCCTACAGACCTCTCTCCAATCTTTAGGCTTATACTATTACTGACCCCCAATTCTCAGAACAATCAATAGTGGGTCAAATCCTTCCCCAGCTTGGAATCTGCCACATTTCTTTTAGTCCGGCCTAAGTTCTTTACTCATAAGATTAGACTTGGTCCACCTGGAAAATTATTTTGCTAGTGTTATTTGCAGCTTGCATAGATTATATGTGGACATGGTTAAAGGGGCTGTTACTCAGCCTTGCCATTTTATTGTTTGATTTTTACATAGTATTGGTTTTAGTTTTGTCTGCTCTAATGAAACACTTCCAGGTAATCTACTAGAGTAAAGATAATTTTACTCCAGTTTGCTGAGGAGCAGGACTCTTCAGTCAAAGTGGTTACACTGCACATGCATGATAATCTAGACACAGGCAGTTCTCCCCTTGTTTTACTGTTCACTTTGCCCAGTACCCCAGAAAAAGTTTCATATGTGGGGGAGCTAGAAAAAAAATGAATGAAAAAAAGTGGTACTTACTTCTTATTCAAGAGGCCATGTTCCCTCCATATATCCCCCATCCTCTCTGGTATTCCTGAGCAAAGGGGTTGCAGGAAATGGTATACACTTCTTCAGCAAATCTCTAGGAGTTATATACATTCCTTTCCATGCATTTGTTTTAAGTTGTACCATTATAGTCTTCTGTGCTTAAGAGTGTCAATTACTCTTTCTCAATGCTCCCGGAGTATTATGTGATAATGCACCAATGAGGTATAAATCCCTTTCTTTCTATAACCACCAGTCATGAATAATGATTTACAGACCTACAGAAACTCATCCCAATTAATGATCCCATTCATTCTTGGTTTATAAATTATTCACAAAAGGCATGCCAATTAATTCCACCTGAGTAATCATCAGAAATAAAATCTTGACTGGTTTAGGAGTTCCTGAATATGTTTTATTCATCCTATTGACTACAGCTTAGAGTCACTGTTAATGATGCCCCCCCCAAAAGAGAAATATATAATCAGAGGGGAATGTGAGAAGGAACACATGACAGACAGAGTTAGCGAAAGGGTTTCAGAAGAAATGATGAACTACTGGTATTCAGGGAAGTTCTGGTTATTTGAAACACCCGGGTCAGACAGGCAAACAGTAAACAGAAAAACAAAGATTGATTTCAGCCCTTGTAAGACTAAAATCTTCTCATTTTATCTTATATAATTAAAATATCTTAATTTTTAAGACATTTTTTCCTCTTCAATTATGTTCTAGGGAGACAATACTTTTATCCCCTCAAATGTCTTTTTTCTTTAACAGGTGTCTCAGTGGCTTTAGGAGATACACGTTATAACATACATTATACAATTATGTAATCTCCAAAGCAAAGACTAGAAGAGATTTGGGAAATGTGAGATGGTGTCTAAGAATGCACAGCTTAGTGCATATTTATAACAAATATCATTTTTTAAACATAAAAGTGGGTAAGCAAAGACCGTGTTTTACTGCATTTAGTCTGTGGGCTACAATAAAAGAATTTATGTCACTAAAACATTGTTTGTTTCTTCGTCTCATCTACTGGGCTTTTGATCTAACCTTTGTTGACTCCAGATCCCCTTACTAGTATTATTGAGTTATATGGTATATCTCTATTCGGTAGAGTTTCTTTATTCTGTTTTTAAAATGATATATAACATATTTAGGATGTGACTCATCTGGATCACAGGAATAGCCCCGAATTCAAACTTCCTCTTTGGAATGGAACACATAGAATGCTTCACATTCAGCAGAAGATACTGAAAAGAGGTATCACAATAATCTAAAAAGCACACCCCAGTGACTCACGGTAAGTGCTGGCTCTCACCCAAAGAATTTCAAATCTATCTATAATAGACATACTCTTATTTGACAGTGTGAACGCTATTTTCTTTGCATTATTATTATTATTGCTTAATATTTCAATGCAGCAATCATCTGATTTCTTCTCTGAATGTATCTTCGTTCATTTTTACAAGGTTTTTGTTTCTAGCCCTTACCTGAAACATTGTTATTGTTATTAAATTTTAAGCCTTTTTAATATTGTGAAGGCAAAAAGTGGAAACCTAATAAACACATGTATATGTAAAAGAAAAAAAAAAGAATTTCAAAACTTTTCAGGAAGACCTATGATAGTAAACATGGCGTGATGTGACTAAGGCATCAGGATCAATGCCTTACAGAAAGCAACAGAGTTATGTCTATGCTTAATCAAAGAACTGAGCTTTTTAAAAAAAAAAAAAAAAGCAGGAGGGGCAAATTTTCTGTGCCTTAAAGGGCATAAGAGAGGTCATTTAGCAGAAGAAATACTTCATGGTAAAGTCTTTTATCTGACTTGGAGCTAATTGCCTTTGAGCCATACACTTTCATTTCTGTGTCTCAGGTACAGACTGAGTGTAGAAAGTAGAAGGCTGTTCACTAAAGATGAAACCAGAGTACCAACAACCAGGACAGGACTGACAAAAGGTTCTATAATAGTTTTCAAATTAGGCATGCCAGAATTCCTCACATACATGGTATAAATGCAAATTCTTGCTTGTCAGCCAAATTGACCATCTGAATTGTTCTTTTACAAAGTCTGATATGTCATCTGAAGCCCATATCTTGAAAAATGGTGAGCGGTTAGAAAGTAGTCCTTGGAAACAGACTCTTAAACATGTAACAACACCTCCATATTCTAAGCTGTGTGACTTACAGCAAGTTACTTAAGTTCACTAAGGCAGCTTCATGGAATAAAATGAAAATAAATTCTACTTCACGATATTGTTATAAGGATTAAATGAAAAATAATGCATGACACATATGGCATGTCAAGTATTCGCTCAGAGAGAGTAAGTGCTTGGATCAAATGTGAGGGCCAAGCAAAGCGTGATGGTAGGTGTTAGAGAAACCAGGCACTGTGCTTCCTCCCCTCATTCTGATTGGTGATAGTGAGGACATCATTTATTTCTGAAAAATTACCAAACTTTTCACATGCTATAAATTAGCTTAAGGAAATTCACCCATTGGGAGAGCTTAATAAAGCAAATAAAGAACACATGTAACTCCTGTTTCCTTCATTTCTGAAAATGACAAAGTAAGGAGAAATGGACATTTAGCTAATGGTTTAACTTAACATGGATTCTGTAGACATGATCTCTTGAGATCTGGTGTATATACATTTGAAGTATAAAGGAAAAAAATGGCAGATCTTCACAAGTAACTTCCAGAATTTATATTTTTCAACATAGTATTTCCTACCTAATGTCTTTATTCATATACATGTCAAAGAATAAAAGATCACAGAAGCTGCAACATATGCTTCTGCCAGTGGGAATAGCAAAAGCAAAATACAGAAATAAACAGAAGTGACTGCATTAAAACATGGAGGAATTTTAAAAGGAGACAGTAAAACCATTACAAAGTTTGATAGGCTCAGCATCCATAGCTGAGTGGTTAGGGTGCCAGCCACATACACTGAGACAGGCAGGATCAAACCCAGCCTGGGCCTGCTAAACAACAAGGACAACTGCAACAAAAAAAAAGGTGTTGTGGTGGGCGCCAGTATCCCAGCTACTTGGGAGACTGAGGTAAGAGAATCACTTAAGCCTAAGAGTTTGAGGTTGCTGTGAGCTGTGATGTCACTGCACTCTACAGGGGGCAACATAGTGAGACTCTATTTCAAAAAAAAAAAAGTTTGATAATCTCAGTAAAGCTACTAGTCTTTCAATTAAACATAGAAAGGCTTTTACAGTTTTCTACATCTAATTGATGCTACTCTGTACCCAGCATTTTCAGTTTCTTTAATTTTGTGAACTTATTAATGATATAGTAAACCTTGGACAGATTTTTTCACAAAGAAATCTTCAAAGCAATTTCTTCTCTACACTCAGAGTAAAGGGACGTTAGTTACTTTGGGGTCTAGAGAAAACTTAACCTCTAATTACCATTAAAGACAAAAGCTCTTTCTACCATTTTCATTGTAACATATTTTCCTGGGTAACAGTTACTCTTAAAACATGTGAATTCAAACCTACCACATAATATTATTTGCAGTTTTAAATATATGGTGTTAAGAATTGTTCATGACATGAAATAAATTCTCAATATTAACTCATAATTCCTTTTCATGATTCTAAAGTTAAATACTCAATAAATTCAAGAAACACAACTAAATTGGCAAAAATATTTAACATACTGGCCAAATTATTTAAGCTCTCAACTATGAAATAGCTAAAAGGTTAAATTAATCAAATATATGACTCATAGTTTTTGAAGAGGAAAATGGAATATATGCAAATTTATGTAAAAGATTTGGGCACATTGCATTATTCCACATATAGAAGGAATTTGCATTTCTTAATTTATTAATAGCAAAGACAAATATTGGAACTGAACTGGGCATTAAAAGAAACTAGAAGTAAAATTAGTGGAGGTCCATGATTATAAATTATATGAGAGAATTATAAATTAAGTTCCCACAATCCCTTAATGCAGGGGGATTCCTGAATAAGAAGTTTATTCTGAACATATTTTAATGTAATTTCCATGTCAGCCTGTGAGGGAAAGGGCTTATCTAAAAATTCTGTGAACTTTAAAGTTCTGACAAAGAAGAACTCTTTCAGTAGAATGTATTTCATTTGATGAATTCCGTCGGAGATTTTCTGATAAGACATTCCCCTGTGTAATTATCTCAAATAGCCAGATCTCAATTGTTCTGTCTTCTTATCACTATGTCTAGGACTTGTCCTCTTCCTCCTTGCTAAATCTCTTAGCTTTAGATTCCATGTCCTCGCCTTCTGCACCTGCTAACACCTGCTTATCAGGTCTTCAAGTCATTCATGCGGATTCCTTTAAAAATTTAGCTCTTGGCTCACTGCCATTCTCCTCAAATTTATCCTGCTATAATTTGTGGTGACTTCAATGTTCTGTACCTTGGCTTCTCCTTTCCTGATCCTCTCTCCTTCCTGATCTTGTCATCCATCCTACATCAGCCATTCACTTCCATAAACCTACCTTCCTGGTGGACCAAAAACCCTAGGTAACAAAGATCACCACACTCACAGTGGCTTAACATAAGGTTATTTCTCACCCTTGCAAAATACCTTGTGAATCTATGAATTTCTCCACTGACCCCCACGTGGTTGCTGAATATTCAAGGATGAGTTAACTGTGCAGATGGTTCACCTTCCCTTGTTACAGAGTTCTTGGAGTTAGACCTAACATCTGCTCTAAGTCACAGAAGACTTTGACTATTTTGGCTCGACGCCTGTGGCTCAATCGGCTAGGGCGCCAGCCACGTAGGATTCAAATCCCCAGCCCTGGCCGCCAAGCAACAATGATGGCTGCAACCAAAAAATGACCGTGCATGGTGGCGGGTGCCTGTGGTCCCAGCTACTTGGGAGGCTGAGGCAGGAGGCTCGCTTGAGCCCAGGAGTTGGATGTTGCTGTGAGCTATGATGCCATGGCACTCTACCCAGGGGGATAGCTTGAGGCTCCGTCTCAAAAAAAAAAAAAGACTTTGACTATTTTATTTGTCACATTATTTTTGATTTACACTATTTCCGACCATTTCAACATGTCTACAACCACCCCTTGAGAAAGAACACAAACTGGTGTGTAAATGTATCCAAATGGAAGCAGCTCCTCACCTACTTCCATTCCTTTTACCCATGGAAGTTACAGGGTCATACCGACACTCAAAGAATGGTGAGAGTGGAATCTTCCTACATGGCACAGAGTGAACGGAAACAGAAAATACTGGTGAGTGCTAATGTCTGCTAACACTTGAACTTGATTTGCCTAATAAGCACACTCCGTCCTCAATTTCAGTTTGTGTATTTCATCCTCCAACATAACTTTTCTCTAGTTCACTTTCTCTAGTACTCTGTGGCAATTCTTCCGCCCCACCAGGACCTACCATCCATTGCCCCCACAATGTTTTCATTATTCCTCATGCTACCTTGTCATCTTCCATTACTTATTAACCCTGCTAGATTCAAGAGCCCAACCTTATAATAAATTACCTACAGACACATTCACCCTTTGCGCAATCCTCATCCTTTATTCCTCTTTCTTCACTGTGCTTTCAAACAACAACAAAAGCACATCTTGATTAAGTTGAACTTTCCGCTTCATCTACACCTGCACCTGTGAGGGGAACAGAGTTGTTGACAGCTTTATTACTAAATGTACTAACACTGACAGGTGTTTAGGGCTGCCTACCAGTCGTCCTGCTTTTCCACAGTTTATTCATTCTGCTATTTTAAGGTGATCATTTCAAAATTTGTCCCTTCTTAAAGCTTTACCTCCTCCTTCCCATTCTTCTTTTCAGTAGGTAAGACACCAAATATTAAGCTTACTTTAATTTTTTGTGAAATATTCACATACATTGATTATAAGAAGGAGATGAAATTTTCACTGAGAGAATAGGAGCCTTCTGAAAAGAAACTTCCTTACTTCCCACCAAATCGGCTCTTTCCTCTCTACACCTGTGTCCATACGGTCCTCCTTCCCTCATTTACCACAGGTACCTCGCTGTGACCCAGGCCCCTTTCTAACTTATATATCTTCTTCCTATTCTTTAAATCTCATTTTTTACTTAAAAAACATTGTCTGCACCCCTTTTCTTAACTCTACATCTCCTGCCAACTACCTGCTGTGTCACTGGTTGTCGTTAATAGTGTTTCAATATTTTTTCTTTTAATATCACATTTCTCCAATAGTGATTTATACCCTTTTTATCCTATTCTTCTTCTCACTCGCTCCTTTGAACATGTTGCTATTAGGCTCATCGAGAAAAACTGTTCTTGATGATCTTTATGCTACAAAATACAGGATTCTTTTCTTAGTTCTTATTTATACAAGACTGCTCCACAGCATTGGTAGCTGAACACGCCTCCTTCCTTGAAATGGTAGAATGTTATACTCCTGGCTCCCTCCTGCCTCACTTGCCACTCTTCAACCTTGCTCATCTTCCATATTTCACCACCTTTTAAGCAATGGACTGGCCCACGCACCTCTGCCCTTTGTTTTCCTTCTACACAGACCCTCTCCTTTGGTAATCTAAATATTTTCATGGGTTTAAATACTGATGCTCCAAGTTACATTTCCCAACCTGTACCTGTTCTCTGAACTGCAGGCTTATCATGCAACAAATTACCACTTTAAGAACTTGGACAAGTCAGAAACATTGAATGTTTAAGCTCTATTACACATAAGTCCCTCTTACACCCTTTGCCTCCGTACATGTGGCGGCCACCTTCTCAGTTTAACAGGTAAAGTAGAAATGGACTCACTCTTCACTGTCCTCTCACCATTTCGACCAGCCTTATCCTGGCCCAAGCCTCTCTTCCCTAAATCACTCGAATGCCCTTTGGATTCATCTCGTTGTTTCTCCTTTGTCTACTGACAGCTTACTGTCAACACATAAGCCAGAGTGATTACTTAAAATACGTCAGTTCATGTAAAGGCCTCTCATCTTCTCAATGGCTTCCCATGTTCCTTAAAGCAATAGTTAACATCTCTACAATGGCCAGTTCCCGTCATTTATCTCACTCATCTCCCACTTTCCTGCCTTAGCTGCACTGGCTTCCTTGAAGTTCCTCTAACAGACTAGGCCTCTCCTATCTAGGTGCCTGGGTACTTGCTTTACACACATCTGCATGCCTGATGCTTCACCCTCTTCAAGATGTTTCTCAAATCTCACATTCCCAGAGGTTCTTTTCACTCTCTCTCTCTTTCTCTCTTTTTTTCCTAATTGAATTATTGCATCCAGGCTAACCACCTTTCTTTCTAAAGGGTGGTTCCATCCCCCCATCCTGCTGTATTTTATTTCAGAGTGGTTATTCCTATTTGAAATGCTGTTTTCTTGCTTTACTTGCTTGAGTCACACAATTGTCCAACTATAACTTAAGTTTCATTTTCACAGAGATTTTCACCAATTACATTCTCTAATATAACCTCAGTATATGGCTATGCATATATATATATATATATATATATATATACACATACACATAAATATTCATTTATCTTGTTGACAGCAAGAAATTTGGTAAAACAGCAATAATCTCTATTATGTACACATTGCCTCCTCCTTCCTATTACCCACAAAAATAGGCATAGTAAGTCATAGAATTTTTTTTAATGAGTATTTGAGTTTTCCAGGGACATTTTGGGGTTATCCCCAAAACAAGAGGTTTCAAACATCTTTATCCACTTTTTATTATTCTAAGTTCACGTCTGGTCTATGAAAATTGGGTCAACTTAAGGAGGTGGTCAGTGTAGGGAGGTGGCCAACTCTGGAGGCTCTACTGTACCATCTTTTTTGACAGCCTTAGGTAAGACAAACCTTTAAGACAATTCCAAAGCCATAAATTCTGGGGTTATGTAATCTTTCAAATTGGCAGCCCCTGATCCTGTGCAGACATTCCTTAAAGTATTGTGGCACTGTCATTGAGAGCTGAGGACTGACCCCTAGCTGAAGTTTAGCAGAATCTCTCTCCAACAAAGGCCACGTCTACATAGCTACTGGTGCGTGTATCTCACTGATCTCCCTTTGCAAGCCTTGGGCATTGAGGTCAGGAGAAAACTCATCATATTTCACCATTAGAAACTATTCTCCTATTGCGAGGAGACTAGGGAATCCCCAGCATATGACAAATGAGGCAGCTGACAGCCAAAGCCTGATGCTGTCCTACGCTGCTGCAACTTTATCCTCCTTGCCTGTGACAGGCTAGTCAATGAAGGATGCCTCTATTCTCTGTCTTATTGTCAGCTCTTTTATCTCATCATATTTATTACCTTGGATGTGCCACCTGGTGTCAGGAGAGGTATTGGAAGAAAATCAAGGTCCTGGTTAAGTAAATTCTGTCAAATTAGACAGAGTCACAGCAGACCTTCAGTTCACTGGAGAACATTAATACGGCTATGTGTATGCCAGGGACCTGGGAGAAGCACATCCTGTCAGCTCGAGTCTCAAAATATATCCATAACCTGACCGTTTCTCTCTACCTGACTGATAGCACAGGAATCAGCCACTCTTCTCTCTCCCCTAGCATGCTGCGGGAGTCCTCACAGTCTCTCTGTTTCTACCCTTCATCTCCATCTCCACACAGCATGCATAACTATCTTTTAAAATATGTCTCAGATCACTGCATTCTCGCGCTCATCATCTCCACAGGACTTCCTGACATTCTTGCCATCAAATCCACCATTAGCCAGGGGAACCGTGGATTCCAGAAGACGTGGGCTTTGATTTCTCTTCACACATTCTTTGTTTCTTCCCCCTCCTTATCTTCTCCTTTCTAATTACCATGGCCTTCTCCCGTGCCATGGACACACTCAGTGCTCCTCACTGGTTTTGCCTCAGGCTTTCATTTTTCCAGGAGAATATTCCTCCAGTCACTTACCGAGTATTCTACCTCATTTGTAGGTTACGTTGTTCAGACCAATTATCTAATATAAAACCTACCTCATTCTACCTTATCTGACTTTTATTTTTCATAACAATACCTAACATAATATTCTATATTTTTGCTAATTTGCTTAATTAATTCCTCTTGAATTTCAAAGCTCATGGAGAGAGAGAGACTCGGACGATTCATCACTGTATCCCCACTGCCGGAGCAGTGACTGACACACGTTAAACACCAAATCATTGCACATTGAAGGAAAACAAGTTAAACAGGGAATTCCTTATTTGAATCTTTGTAGCATTTAAGACAGTCAGAATGATCAGGAATTTTATCGATACTGTTTATTTTTCTAAACCAGTGGTCTGCAAATTGCAACCCAAGTGCCACATTCAGGCTGCCTCCCTTGTTTCCAGACAAAATGTCACTGTATCACATTTATACCACTTACTTTCCTGTTCTCTGGGGCTGTTTTTAGCCCAAGCCAAAAAACCTCATGGTGTGAAATATTGACTGTCAGGCCCTTTACAGAAAGCATTTGGCCTAAATTACAAAATTCTATCTTAATTCCCTATATGTATTTGTTCTTTGACATCATTGCTTTCCTATTTTTCTAGTTATCTCAAAATAAAACTGGGCTCAACAGAAACTTACCAGCATTCATGAGAACTTAGGAAAGAAAAGTAGAGACAATCATGACAGCTCCGTGTGAATTATTCCACATCAGACCCAGTCACGTCTGGAATTACAGATGTTCCTTTTTATCATTTCATTCTATCATTTAATCAGGCTTTTTTCCCCCTAAGATGATAATGGTTATAAAGAGAAAATTATCTGGATATTCTCTGTTCCTAATGTTAGAAATTACGTAGATCAATGTTGGCCTCTACAGGGTAGATGGGCAAGATAGAAAAAGAGGGAAACAATCTTTTCTGCTCAGATTCATCTTGGATTGTATTGTCGGTCACCCATTGGAGCTAATTTTCTGATATAAAGAATTCCCATCAGGAAATCAAGGATGAATATATGTTTCTTATTCCCTAGTTTTCTGTGGTACTCAGAATTTTCAAAGAACAGAGTTAGTCTTGGTCCCACATGTGTGGTATAAAATAATGGTAATAATGATACATAACACTAGCCTAAAATGTGTAGTTCAGTGTTCAGGATGAGACACACCTCGGTTAAAGCTCTACCAGCTTTTCCAGGCTGGTTACTGGTCAGAGTCCCTGAGGCTATCATTTGCCTTTTGCATGGTGGATAATGGCCTACACACAGGAAGAGTCAAATTTAAGGCCATTTAACACATTGTTGATATCCATAAAAAAGAATTCCCTCCTCAGTTAAATAGGATACAAATGTCTTAAGTCCATCCATGGAAGTTTTCATGAATTCTTAAGTAATGTAGCAGCTGTTTGGGGTACCCATCCAGAGAGTCTTGACCCCTCTCACTCTCAGGCACCACCAGCTTCTTCATGCAAGTACTGCCAAATCTCAAAGGGACTCCTCTCTCTGGCTAAGGGATATGCTCAGGTTTTGTGCAGGTCAAGTCAGAAGTAACATCCTCGGGAGCTGGAACTACGTGTGCAAGGGCTGATGGTTAAATTTTCAAAAATGTTGAAAATTGATTATTAAACACAATCATTAAAAACTAAATTATACAAACCTAAAATCAAATATAAAACATTAAAAATAAGGGCAAAATATGCTCAAAACTCATCGCTTCCTAGTAATTCTGCATTTTACTCCTGTCTATGTTTCCAAGTTGTTCGTGTCTTCTATGGACACATCTGCAGGGTGAATTCCACACAATGGTCTGGTAGTGTGTCTCCTCCCAACTCCACACTCCACAGTGTCATTTTAGAGCTTGAAATTGGCCAGGCTGAGACTAATTCCACCAAAGAAATCAGGGTCATTTGTTGTTCAGAGGGATGATTGTTAAAACTCAACAAAAACTAATGGGAATTCGTAGATAAATACATAAGCTTCCTTACCACTTTCATTGGGGCAAGTCAAAGTTACATACTATCCTGTTTCCTAGAGGTCTCCCAAGAGGATAATGAAAGAGAAAACTGGCATTGGTAAAACCCCTGGGTCAGTTACCATAAATTAGGCCTAATAATAGGAACTAGTCCTATGATATTGGAATCTCTAGTATTATTCGGCAGTGATAGGATTCCAGAGTAACAGAAGCCAGGTGGCAATAACTAACTAGCAGAGGCAAGGAGAAAATAATTATCATAATACAAGCAAGTCCAAAATGACAACCAGGGAGGCTTGACATGTAGAAATCTGTTGTAATGGATATTGGAACATGGGGTAAGAAAACTGGGCAAATGCTGGGCACACTGTTGCTATGTGTGTGTCCGTGTGTGCACGTGTGTGTGTATACAGGCACCTAAAGTTGAGCAGAAAACTAATGTAAGCCCTTGCCCAGCTTTCAAACCTAAATCAGTTCTCAGACTCAATCACAAGTGATTAAAAGGAGTCTTTTGAATAAAATTATTAATGAAAGGTTCACATGAGGAAGAAACCTGTAATACCAGAGCAGGGATATGCAATACCTATTCCATCGATCCTTCCTCTCAGGAAGCTATTGGCATTTCAAGAGAAACTGTATAGGGAAAGGGTAATACTTAGACGTTTCAAAGACCGCTGACGCACTGCTGCAGTGTCCCAGCTCACCATTCTCCAGGTCAGCACCACAATAACTCCCATGTTAGGGTAGGGGGCAGACACGCTTAGTTACCAGATGGGCCCAGTGGATGACCCTGTGGTTACTCCCCCCCATTCCTGGCTGCATCATCAGGAAGACACTCTTAAAAGGTGTCTAAGATTGGCTCACTGAACAATCCAGTAAGGGTTACAAGCCCATGCACTGCTGCTTTCCCATGGTGAGACTTAGAAAACCAGGAGCAATACCACGCCCCTTATGGGATGGCAAAGAACCCCTCAAAGACTTGAGGATATATGACTAGTGTCCCATCATATCATTGTTTAATTGACCACTATGGCTCCTGCAAATATGAGCTGGGTCACGGTGGATAACAGTCAATAATTGAAAACTTATGTAAATGGAGGTCCCAGCCATAGCTGCAGTGCCCAAGATAGTGTTTTTACTAGAACAGAGGAACAGCCTTTGAAAATTGTCGAGTGTCTACTGATCTCGAAAGAAAAATGCATTCTTACAATCACATAAGAAAAAGAACAAAAGGCACTTTGTACCCATCTGGGACATAAATGATTATAACTTTACAGTCGAGGCACAAGGCCACTTTAATTCTCTTGATGTCTGTCATCATCTTTCATAGAACATTTTGTTGGTCCATTCAATTATCAAACCTTTTGAGCCAAAAGCAACAAGTAATCAAATGTCCTGATAAGAAAATGTTTGTCAGAACATCAGAGACACACGACAAAGATTCAGGAGCCTGACGTGGTGGTGAAGATTTTAGGGGTCCAAAGATTTGCGGCATGTGAAGACACACAATCCAAGTTAATTGAAAACGTTTCTCAATATATTTTTTATCTGTATAGATGTTGGTTTTCTCATTCTATTTTCCTTCTCTTCCCCTGCTACTCCTTCTATCTCTTCCTCATCCTCCTTCTCCAATTTATATTTGACATTTTTCATTTTAATTATCTCTCCAAAGCACAAATTCTGTAATCATTGATCCAATTAATTTTAAATATTCTTCCTTTCTTTCCTGTTAATTTGTGAGTCCTTTCAGTTTATTAACTTTGGGTTTGTTGTTTAAATACTTTCTAGCACAATGAGCCCAGTATTTGATGCATTTAATTTTAATATATCTTATATTCTAAAATTTCTTTTATAATTCCCCTGATCATTGCTAGAAGAATACATCACACCTATGACATATATGGCACTAATTTAAGTTTCTAAAACAATTGTAGCTTTTGTCTTGATTTTCTTTGTAAAATAAGACAGGTCTATTTTGGTCTGTTTCTTGGTGTTATGTCCCAAGTGGATTTGTTCTTGCAATAATTTTTCTGTTTATAATTTGACTGCATTATGGTTACAATCCTATCAGGTAGTAGTACTCTGCACAATTTATAAATTAATAGAGGAATTTTAAAAATGAATATGAATATTAAAAATAAGCACATTGTGGGATTTTTCTGTTTTTAAGTGTGTAAATTTGAGATTTTCAGGCAGGGTTCACTGAGTTAATCTCAGCCATGACATTTTATCTGTGCAACTGTGATTTTTTATTTTCTGTCTAAAACACCCTGTCAATCTTCAAAACTCTTAAGGGTCAGTAAGCCACTGGAAATTATTCTGAAAGCTGCTCCATGAGGGTCTCCTTTCTCAAAGCCTGAGAAACAGACACATCTGACTACCCCAGTTACTATTCCCTCCTTCTCATCCCTTCCCATATATTTAGCTAAGTTTTTCTTCTGATAGTCTAACCTTCTTTGTATATATACTTATGTGTATGCACATATATACATGTACTTTATGTATTTATATATTTATCCCATTTCTATTAATTCATTTTATCCATCAATCTGAATATATATACTTCTTTGTATATATACTTATGTGTATGCATATATATGTACTTTATGTATTAATATATTTATCCCATTTCTATTCATTCATTTTATCCATCAGTCCAAACTCTCTTAAAGTCATATGATTTTTTTCTTCCTCTGTACACCTAAAACATATTAAAACAATATATCTAGAAAGTTGAAGGCTACAGTTTCCTTTTACTATGATGGGCTTTATCTACCTTATTTCATTAGGCCAACTCTCCTTAAAAATAGGGGTAGACTTTCACTACAAATTATTTTCCCTGGTGTGAAACTTGAGTAGTACTTCTTATAGAAATGGTGGGTGATCAATGAATGTTCTTGAATCTTATTAAGAAATTAACTTTTTTTTTTTTTTAGAGACAGAGTCTCACTTTGTCACCCTTGATAGGGTGCTGTGACATCACAGCTCACAGCACCCTCTGGCTCTTGGGCTTAGGAGATTCTCTTGCCTCAGTCTCCCGAGTAGCTGGGACTACAGGCGCACGCCACAACACCCGGCTATAAGAAATTAACTTTTCTTCTCTGCTCAACCAGTATATACACATGTCAAACTAGAATTATACGTTTCATTGATGAGTTATGTTGATTTTTCTTTGTAAACTTATCTTTTTTAAATGTTCTAGCAAGTATCTGTCAAATTTTGGAAAGCATTGCTTATAGAATTCCATAAGATCTCTCTCCTAACTGTGAAAATGAAAAACAGCTAATCCACAAGTACTATTTTTGGACTAATTCACTAGGGTATTCTTTGAATATATTTATATATCTAATTTATGTCAGAGTTCATGTGGGTTTTTGTTATTTAGATCAAAACCTTGAGCTGATTATCCTTTTTAAATGTTCCAGCAAGCATCTGTAAAACGCCACAATGCCTGGCTATAAGAAATTAACTTTTCTTCTCTGCTGAACCATTATATACACATGTCAAACTAGGATAATAACATTTCATTGAAGAAATGTTTATGCCAAAGCCTCTCCCGGGCTCTATGTGTTTCTACATAAATATTAAAGTTTTGTTCTGTTTCTAACGAATGCAGGTATGTTACAATTCAATTCTGTCACTAACCACCTGGAGTTAGTGTGGATACCACAAGCTTTTTACTCAACCTAAGAATTTATTGACTTTTGGGTTTGGATAAATCATTGTTACAGAGGCTGCCCTATGCCTTCTAGGATGTCAAGCAGAATCCGTCCTCTGCCCATTAGATGTCCACATTAACCCTCCATTCCCACTCAGTTGTAACAATCAGAAATATCTCTGGATGTTGCTGGATGCTTCCTAGGGCAAATTCATCACCCTCCCTTTTAAAAACCATTGCTATAGACTGAATGTGATTTCATCTTTTAAATAAATTAAAAAATGTTTGTTTTATATCTTTTCTGTGCAAGTTGCCTTGCTTATGTACATTTACAAACACAAAGGTATTTTGCAAATGTTCTTTTATGCCTTATGTACACCAAAGCCTTTCTCAGGCTCTATGGGTTTCTACAAAAGCAAGCTGAAATGTAACTATTAAATGTTCAGAGGTTACACTTGGATTATGTACTTCCTGCCTGCCCTGTAATGACTGCCATGACCAAATACACATACCCACTCTCTCTCTCTCTCTCTCACACACACACATACATCATGCCCATAGCTTTGATTAACTCTAAGGTTTTATTTTTGCATTGACATGTGTGAAGCAAAACAATAAAAATGGAAAGCACACTTTAAATACATTTCAAGACCAACAACCAATAACTACACAATCAAAATAAGTCAACATGATTTCTTCAAAATGAGAACTCTAATCATAAACAAAAGATAAAACATGAGCTTTACATCCTCTTCAGCATAAATCGGTGAAGTTAAACCACTTAGCTCTATAGCTCTAGACAAATCAGCTTACACATCTCTGTCTGCCTTAAAAAATTATTAATGTATAAAAGCCAATAATGTAGAAAATGAAAATACTCCAACCTTTGTGCTTTATAAACTATGCTGCCATCACTGCAAGAGGGAAACTGTAATTTTGTATGCACAATAAACTTTAATTATTTTTTCTAATTTGATCTGACTTTATTTTTGTAAATATTTGAAATTATTTCTCAGTGGTAAAAGAATGTTGATAGACAATGTTTCAAATACAAATGCTTTCAGAGCCATCGTATACTAATCAATACTTGTGTGAAAGAGTTCAAAAAAGGAGACTGTACCTTTTTGCTCTTTTGAATTTGAAGTCAAGTAATATATTTCTGGATTTAGCCTTATCCTGTGCATTTAATTGCACCACCAAAAAGAATAGTCAGTGCAAAGCATGACTCAACTCCACTTAGGTGAAGGCAGCCGATGTAAGTGTAATGAAATGTTCT
>CAUYQV010135626.1:0-34618 GCA_963574575.1 Galagoides demidoff
ACAGGCGCCCGCCACAACGCCCGGCCATTTTTTGGTTGCAGCCATCATTGTTGTTTGGCGGGTCCGGGCTGGGGATTCGAACCCACCACCTTAGGTGTACGTGGCTGGCGCCTTAGCCGATTGAGCCACAGGCGCCGAGCCGATTTCCAACTTCTGACCTCTTGAATAGGAGACAATGAATTTGTTATTTTAACCCACCTGGTTTGTGGTACTCTTGTGACAGCCTTAGGAAACTAATACACCAGGTACATGGTCTGATTCTCTGGGTAGTTTCTCTTAAAGTGCCTCTTAAAGCTAGGAGGTGGGGAGGGGGAAGGAAATGCTAAGTGCATAGCACTACCATAGCTCTGTACTTAAAAAGGCCTCATGTGCCTTAAACAGTGCTTGGCTTTTTCTTAGGTAGATGAGCATGTTGTACAGAGATGGGCGTCTGGCATCTACTGATTTTTTTCTCAGACCTTTTATGGCATTGGAAAAAACTGAGACAACAGAAAAATTCATATTTTCACCTCTTGTTATATATGCATGTCCTTCAACATAACAATTCCACTGCTATTTATTATCCTACAGAAGTATCATAGCTGTGCACACAAATGCATTCACATGACATGGATGTGCATTGAAACCCTATTTATAATGGTGAAAAAAGTATAAACCAGCCTGATGTCTTGATAGCAGAATGATTAGACGGATGGGTCAATCCATACTATGCAACACTATGAAAAAGAAGACTGACATTAAAATACCTGAAATACATACGGTAGCGTTTTAATAAGCTACACAGTATAAATCCATTTATGCAAAAGGAACATTGTACATTTTGTTTGTTTGTACAAATATTAAATAAATGTGTAGGAAAAGAATCCTGCAAGGAGTTTCAGCAAATTTAAGGCACTAGCTGCCTTTCAGAGAAGTAAAATGTTCTTCTGAGCTGTTCAATTTTATGTATTCCAACAGAAATCTTTTCATGTATTATTTTATAATTATACTATAATTAAAATTGAAAGTGTAGTGAGTATTTAAGTGAGGTTGGAGAAATGGGTTTTGATTTTCTAATGGCCTTCCCATTTTATGTTGATTATATTTAGTTAGCCTCCCAATGGCAACCTCAGTAGATATTGTTACACCTTCAGAGGCTGTTGCCATGTCTGTAAAACTGCCACACAGCAATTAGGTGCCTTTGCCCCAGTGGTGTTTGGGTACAGTGATTCTTCACTATTATTGGTGATTCTTCACTATTATTATTTCGCTTATTAAAGAGGTACATGATGTGGCTGAAGTGAATGGCATTGCGGGGGTGGGGGGGAGAAATGTCTCCTCTGAATCCCAGTTTGGTGTCATCAGGGACTTGGCCTGAGGCTGAGTCCCAGTTATTGGGACACATTGACCTCTGAGGCTGTAAATTCTTCACTAAAAGTCCGCCTCATTTCCAAAATGCCATTTTCAAATGTATAGTGAGTGACTTGCCTTGCAAGTGCATGGGGAGGAGGTGACCCTATTTCTCCGACTTTCACTCATCGGATCATGAATTTGATCATACTGCTACTGTCTAAAGCCATTCTTCTGGAGGAAATTTCATTTTATCTTAAAAATAGATTTTGTCCCTTTCCCTGCCAACCACCTCTTCATCTGCAGGGATGCTTTGCCTGAATTAGATTATATTGTTTCCCCAGAAATGATCACACAAAGAAAGAAAAATAACATCTATAGCTAAAAACCTAGGTTTTTCTTTCTATATTTAAATATGAAGTTAATAATAATGTAAAAGTGAGAAATGAAGATTCATTATACTACGTGTATATGGATTTAGTTATACTGATGTTCAGGTAATTGTCTTGAAAACAAAAAGCCTCTGTATACATCAAACCCCCCTAGAATAAATGCTCTTGCTTACCCACCCATGCCACAGGCGAGCGGTGTAAAGAGCTGCTCTGCCATCTCCTCATTGCTGTTTATGATGTTTAATACATTCCACATCCCAACTCCCCGACGGACTTGCACCAGACAAAAAGCAGGAAGCAGGATGAAAGTTAAAGCTTTTGTTTGCTTATTTTTTTTAGTGCTGAGGAAGATACCTGTCTTGGTTAATCCACTGCTTATTTTTATCCCAAAATATTTTGGGAAACTGCCTAACCAGATGGTGGGCACGGGGAGGGGGAAGCATGGCCAGCAGGCAGCATGGATCTCAGAGAATGTGGCCTTGGGGAGGGAACCCAGAGGGCAACTCTCAGAGACAGCCTGTGTGATTCATATATCACAGTCTCACTGGTGACTGCCAAATCCGTGACTTCAGCAGGAACATGGCAGAGTAAAGTTGTAAGGTGCACAAGTAACACATCACCTTAGAGCCTGAAGCTTTAAGTTACCTATTTTTATTGTCTCTGGTATATCAATAAACACACGTACACACACATACCCAGTTGCTTGGTATACCTGCTCATATATCTTGTCTATGTTGGTTTGTATTAAATGTGACTACTCATCCATCCAACATGCATATCATTCCATATGTTAAAATAATAAAAAAGACCTTCAAGCAGCTTACAATCCAGTATCACCAAAATCTCATCGATAAATTATAATTAATATTATATTACTTCAAATAATTTCTTGAGTTATCCCTTGCTTATCCCATCTTCTATCAAAAAATAAGAACAGTTGCTTATAATGTTCAATAAGGCTGGTATTAAGGCAGAATTAAATATTCAAAGCGAGTTCTAAGTTTTTATAACATTTGGTGTGCAGTATTAAAATATAATTAATCATCCCAGACAATATGAAAATTTGTGATTTTTGTTAAATATTGTTTTTTCAGTCTCTCTCTCTCTCAAATTTATCCCTAGCTGCTTACAAAGGATTTGAGAAAAATTACAATTTAAAATATGTACATACATATACGCAAACAAGACATCAAAAACAATGCAGTTGACTGGGTACAGTGGCTCACTCCTGTAATCTTAGCACTCTGGGAGGCTGAGGCAGGTGGATTGCCTGAGCTCAGGAGTTCAAGACCAGCCTGAGTAAGAGTGAGATTCTGTCTCTAAAAAAATAGGCAGGAGTTGTGACATGTGCCTGTAGTCCCAGCTACTTGGAAGGCTGAAGCAACAGGATCATTTGAGCCCAAGAGTTTGAGGTTGCTGTGAGCTATGAGGCCCCGGCACTTCACCAAGGGCAACAAAATGAGACTCTGTCTCAAAAAAAAAAAAAAAAAATTCAGTTGAGGCCCCCAAAAAATATTTTTGAGAGTTGTTACTAAGTAATTGAATAGAATAAACTAATTCAGATGTATATCAAATTCAGCTTTAGCAGTTTGATGCCAGGAGCATACCCACATATACCTTTCCTGTTGTCAGAGTGTGCTTGTTACAGCTTCCTCTGGATCTCAGCATGTGGTCACTGAGCTAACTGAACTGCTAAGGGCAGTGTCACCCCTGTTCTTAATATACTTGGAGTGCTTTTGAGGCCTCTCATCAAGTCATTATACCAGTTAGATTGCCAAGCTATGGTCCCTTGTGCTAATTCTTGGTACTTGAGGGTGTCTGCTTGGAGGGAGGGTCTATTAGTGGTTAAGCCTGAGATAAAAAAGGAGGTGGACTTTCACCCATCAAGTTTCAATCTAGTTTCTATGCAAGGTCAGCATGCGTCTCTCTGAGGTTCAGCTTCTCTTTCCACATGAGGATTACGACAGCTGTCTAATTTCCTAATGTACTCAGATGGGTTGCAGAGCTACTCAAGGTGTGATGATGTGGTTTTGCTGACTCTTTTCTTTCTTTCTTTCTTTTTTAAATTTTTTTCCTTAACTGCAAGAGTGTTGTGAAGGAAGCAGTCTATTAAATTACACTCTGGAGTAAGTGTTTTGTCTCATTGCAGATGGGCAATTCGGTTACAGGCCAGTTGAAGTCAATGTGAACCAGTGACTATGGTATAAGTGTAGGGTGCAGTTAAGATATTTTCAGATAAGAATAATTGTACAAACTTAATTAAATCTGGCTTAATATAAGTGATATTGGACATATGGAATCCCATACCACCACATGTCCTCTGCCTCACATACAAAAATTAGTCTTTGCCCTTTCTTGGACACTGATAAAGCATGTCATTATTTCAGGTGGAATGTTACAGCTCCAAGGTGTGGGCCTTGACGATAAGGCCAACATTCACCTGATTTTTTTCTGGGAAGCTTCACAATGTACATCTCTGATTAAGTATGCAATGAAAGTGCAAATGAGAATCACAATAGTAATAATTGTGCAGCAAATTACCATTAGTTTGAGAATCATGCACAAATAACCAACTGTGTTTGTGTAGTACAACCATGCCTTGCTTGTTTGTTCATTCATTTTTTTATTTACAATACTTCTGTCAGATGTTTAGGACCTAGCTAAGATCTAAATGTTGCTCAGTCATACTGTTGGCATGGAAGAAGGACAAAATTAAATAGGAATCATTAAGTGGCATACATATTTATCAAATCAACTTACTCATTCAACGTGTGGAATGATATACATGTTGGATGGATGAGTAAATTCATCCAAATCATATTTATCCAAACATTACTCTTGCTACGCAAAAATGAGAAGGAATATTGAATTGTATTAATGCTTTTTCTATTGCTAGGTGAGGATCCTGAACTCTCTGGCTTAGAAAGAATTTTAGCAAGACATGATTTTCCAGCAGAGATTAACCTGACCCCAAAGCCAAGCAGAATGGTCACAAAGAAGAGAGAAACCGCCGACATTTTAAGTGACGGGTACAAATGCCCCCAGTGGAAGAGAAGCACGAAAGACCCTCCAATGGCCACCATTGTTGTCAGGTAGGCTCTGTCTAATTTCTGCCCTAGCTGGACATGTTTAGAGATATACAGGGTGATCTCAAGATACACAGTGAGGGTGAAAACAAGCACTGCTCTATATAAAAAGTAGGCATGCCCCAGGTTCACACATCCCAGAGCTGCTGGGGAAGCCCTCATGAGAGTAAACTTATGGAGAAGGGAGCAGGTGTGTGAGTCCCTCATGGGCCGTTGCCATCTAGATGAGTGAGGGGGAATCTAGCAGGGCTGGAGCTGTGGGAATTTTTGGCTGTGTGAACCAGGAAGCACCAGCTCCACCATTAAGTAGCATGACCAGGGGCTAGGATACAATAAAATGGCATGACAGGACCTTGTCTTTATCCTGGTCTGCCAGATGTTGCACTGAGAGATACTGGAAGCCATTGCAGGCTCTTAACAAGAGGGGCAATATGAGCAGACTCCAATCCTCTCTGGCTGCCAGTGGAGCCAAGGCAGAAGCTCCCTGCTGGGAGCTTTTACAGTTATGCCTGTGAGGGATGGTGGCCTCAGACCAGGTGGTAACAGTAGGGGTATGGAATTGGTTGGATTCTGGTGCTCACAATCCAAAACTGTGGTTGCCTGGCATATAATCTTTTTTGGTGTACTTCCTTCCCTGCTGTGCCACATAGATCTATATCTGTTTCTTTAGTATTGCTACATGTATTGCTGTTCAATGTAGTGATGCCTACATGTTGCACATAATAGGTATTCAAAAAGTGTCATTGCCTGGATGACAGGAGAAGAGTATACCTTGTTCTTAAGACAAGAGTTCTTTCTGATTTGAAGGTGAGAGATACAGGGAGATAGCTCTAGCTCACAGACTTGCCTGTACTGGAAGCTTCCACTGAGGTTGCTGGCCTAAGTATCTTATCTACTTTTGCTTTTCGGTGTCCTTAGTGGCATAATTTTTCTTCACCTTCTTCTTCTTTTTCCTCGCCCTCCCCCTCCTCTTCTTCCTCCTCTTTCTTCTTCATTTCTTTCTGTAAGCATTCATTTGCTTTCCTTAAATGCAGGGACTGTCTTATTTATTTTTATATTTTGAGTAATATAAAAATTATATTGGGGTCTTTGGGAAGCAAGTGCTGAGACGGAATTGAGAATGTAAAAGGCTTCCTGGGTGTGGTGTAGCATCCATGTGGCATGAAGGAAGCCCTATTGAGCAGGAGTTGACGAGATGGCCTCAGTGGGTAGAGTACCAAAGTCATGTTGCACAGGACATGGATGTGCAAGGTGGGGAGGCTTGGGGCCATTTTTCAATCAATCATGAGCCTTTCTTGGTTGCTGTGATTCCAGTTTCCAGAAGGAGCTGCTGGATTAATTGGTCTGGTCTGATGACACTCCCTGGCATCAGTGATTCTTGCCCTATCATCAGGTAACATGATGAATACAGTCACATGATAACTGTATCATTCTTCTTTTTTATTAAATTTCAAAATATTATGGGGGTACAAGTGATTTTGGGTGAATTATCAATTTTGTCATGCTTGAGTCAAGGTTATAAATGTGCCCGTCACCCATAAAATGTTCATTGTACACATTAGGTAGGTTTTTGCCCATCCCTTCTTATCTCCTCTCTCTGGCCTGATTTCCACTGAGTTTTATGTTCCTCTGTGCCGTGTGCTCATTGGTTAGTTCCGATTTAATAGTGAGTACATGTGGTATTTGTTTTTCCATTCTTTAGATACTTCATTTAGGATAATGGTCCCCAGTTCCACCTAAATTACTGCAGAAGGCCTTAAATTGTCCTTTTTCAGGCAAAGTAATATTCCATAGTATACATATTCTACATTTTGTTAATCCACTCATGAATTGATGGCACATGGGTTTATTCAACATCTTTGCAGTTGTAAATTGTACTGCAATAAACATTTGAGTGCATGTGTTTTTTAATAAAATGACTTCTTTTCCTTTGGGTAAGTACCCAGTAGTGGGATTGCTGGATCAAATAGTGGGTCTACTTTTAGTTCTTTGAAGACTCTTCTTACTGTTTTCTATAGAAGTTGTACTAATCTTCAGTGTATAAGTATCACTGTCTCCCTGACAGTGCATAAGTATTCCTTTCTCTCTGCAGCTATTGTTTTTGGACTTTTTAATAAAAGTCATTCTTTGTTTTTAGAGACAGAGTCTCACTTTGTCACCCTCAATAGAGTACCATGGTAAATAAAAGTCATTCTAACTGGAGTCGGGTGACATCTCAGTCTGATTTTAATTTGCATTTCCTGGTAATTAGTAATGTTGAGCATTTTTTCGTATGTCTATTGGCCGTTTGTCTTCTTTTGAAAGGCTTCTGTTCATGTCTTTTTAATAGGGTTGTTTGTTTTTCCTTGCTGATTTGCTTCAGTTCTTTGTTGATTCTGGTTATTAGCCCTTTATTGGATATATAAATGTGAATATTTTCTCCTATTCAAAAGATTGTTTGCTCTGTCTATTATTTCCTTAGCTGTGCAGAAGCTTTTTTTTTTAATTAGTTAATTAATTTTTTTTTTTTGCAGTTTTCGGCCAGGGCTGGGTTTGAACCCACCACCTCCAGCATATGGGGCCAGTGCCCTACACTTTTGAGTCACAGGTGCCGCCCGTTCAGAAGCTTTTTAAAATCAAGTCCCATTTATTTAATTTTGTTGTTGCTGTAATTGCCATTGGGGTCTTCTTCATAAATTCCTTGCCTAAGGTAATATCTAGAAGAGTTTTCCCCGTATTTTCTTCTAGAATTCTTATGGCTTCATGCCTAACATTTAAGTCTTTCATCCATCTTTATTAAGTTTTATGAGCGATGAGAGACAGGGATCCTGTTTAATTCTTCTGCTTGTGACTAGCCAGTTTTCCCAGAGCCATTTATTAAATAGGACTTCTTTTCCCCAGTGTACATCATTGTTTGCTTTGTCAAAGAACAGTTGGATATATATGGATGCTTTTATGTCTGGATTTTCTGGGTTTTTTTTTTAATTGTTCTTTGTCTCTATTTTTGTGCAACTATCTCTTGAATCCTTTGTGATTTAACTGGCAGTCTTGAAAGAATCCATTCTTTAGCCAAGGCAAACCTGGTTATTTTTATTTATTTATTTATTTTTTGAGACAGAGCCTCAAGTTGTCACCCTGGGTCGAGTGCTGTAGCATCACATCTCACAGCAACCTCCAACTCCTGGGCTTACGTGATTCTCTTGCCTCAGCCTCCCAAGTAGCTGGGACTACAGGCACCTGCCACAATGCCCGGCTATTTTTTGGTTGTAGTTGTCATTGTTGTTTGACAGGACCAGGCTGGATTCAAACCCACCAGCTCTGGTGTAAGTGACTGGTGTCTTATCCACTTAAGCTATAGGCATCGAACCAAACCTGGTTATTTTTGATGAATATTATCAATGATAGCTTTGTTCTAAAAGTTAGAATTACCACATGACCCAGAAATTTCACTACTGTCTTCTTATCCAAGGGAAAGGAAATCAATGTGTTGAACATATGCCCCCACATTGATTGTAGCAATACTCACAATAGCCAATATATGGAATCAATATAAGTATCCATCAACAGATGAGTGGATAAAGAAAATGTAGTGTATATATGTATACACAATGGAATACTTTTTAGCTATGAAAAAGAATGAAATCCTGTCATTTGAGGCAACATGGATAAACCTAGAGGATAAAAAGTTCATCTCAGGGAAGCAGAGACTAGAATCATGGTTACTAGTGTCTGGTAAGAGTAAGGAGTAGGGGGGCATAGCCAGAGGTTGTTTACCTTAACAGGTATAAAAGTGCAGCTGGATAAGAGGAGTAAGTTCCAGTTTTCAATAGCACTATAGGGTGATTATAGTCAACAATAATTTATCATATATTTTCAAATAATTATGAGTTTTGAATTTTCCAGCACAAAGGAATGACAACTGTTTGAGGTGATAGATATGCTAATTGCCCTAATTTGATCATTACATTGTATACACATATCAAAAAATCACACTGTACCCTGTGAATATGTACAATCATTATGCATTGATTTTCTTAAAGCATAGATTTGTCTTTGTCTCTGTGATCTACTGATAACTCTGCTGATCAGTGTCCTTGGGCATTTGCCTTTGGGCTGCTAATACCTCATATTGTATCAGGTAGACTCATGATACTGATGGAAAGATGTCTGTGAAATTGAGTTTGGTAAGTATAAAGTATATTCAGATGCATTGTACAGTTTTTTCACATATTAAGTTGAGCCAACTATCGGTATAATCTTGAACTTGGCCTGGTTAACATCTGCTCGATTTATGCTGCATGTCCCTACTAGCGCCGAGAGGGTAAGGTCATTCTCTCATGTAGAAATAATGATTTTAGGGCCACAAAACAGGCAGCTCATACCTGATGTCTGCTGGCTTTGAAAAAGTTCCTTTGATGCTCCGCCATGTAAATAAAGCAGCAGGCACAAAACCCAGGAGTCCTGGGACCACGCTGGTAAACATATTTTCTGAATCTAGAGCTGCAGATGGTGGCATCTTATCCCTGTTGGAGAACTTGGCAGGACCCCAAGTTTATAATACTATAAATCCCTACTGAATATATTGTGTAAATTTTAATTATTTGTAAACTGTATTTATTGGCTCAATATGTCATATTCATATGGGCTCGAGGGCTTATTTTTTTTGTAAAAATTGTAACAAAAACAGGACTTGAGGAGAGGGCCTTATATGCTATATAGGAACTTCAGTTCAGATTCCAAAATGTTTTTATTGCATCAGCATGGTAGTAACTGAAGGCAGGGGCTCATGATCAATAGGTTTTATTCTGCCCTCCTTTCTGCCATAGATGTTTGCAGTTAAGCCTGACTTGGGGCCAGCTCCCAAGAGGGGAGTTTCTTTATCACCCCTTCTCTATAGTACCATCCATCTATTATTGTACTTTCTGTGCTTAAGTGTAAGTACATGTTGGTTTGCTATCCCAGTCTAAACTCTCCATGTGGTTGCTAAGTAGGTATTCAAGAAAAACATTTAATATTTTCTCCTACAAATTAATACCAGAAGATCAATGAAAAATAGAACTGATTAAATGTAGCCAAATGAAATCCTCCTCTATCTCTTTTCCCCTCCCATTTGTTACTTGTTCCTCTAGCCTATATGGGGCTCATAGGCCCTGAAGCTATAAAAGCTCTGAGCATAGCCCTCTGGTCCTCTTGAGATGATAGGAAACTGAGATGAGGAAAGGCAGATGCTTTCCCAAGGGCCCACATCTAACAGTGGCAGAGCAAGGACCAGAGCCACCCTTGAACATGTTAAGTTTCTTGTCTACTCTGACTCGTCAACACTGATATTCATTAAGGTCCCTAGTTCATCTACAAGCCAGAGTGGAACTTGCCAATGGACATTCCATGTGTGTCATCTTGGTTAGGTCCCAGTACCCGATTGTTTGGTCCAACAGTGGCAAAGGTATTGTTAAGGTGCTTTTCAGATGAGATTAACATTTAAATCAGCAGACTTTGAGTAAAACAGATTACCCTCCATAATATGCAAGGGCCTCATCCAGTGGGACCAAGGCAACAAGAGAAAAGACTGATGTCTGAAGGGAAAGGAATTTTACCTCCGGATGGTGTTTGGACTCAAGACTGCAGCACTGACTCCTACTGGACTTTCTAGCCCATCCGCCAGCCCTGCAAATATCAAGACCTCTCACCACCAATGATTAATTGCAAGAGCCAGTTCCTTAAAATCTCTCTCTCTCTCCACGTAGATATATGGTAGATACGAGTATATGGGTATAGGTATATGTGAGTCATTATGAAAGTTTTAAGATACACGAAAATCAGGCAGCATAAAATCCACAGGGACAAAAATAAATGAAGCCCTCCCAGCAACACTGACAAACCAAGCAAGTTGAAACTTGTACAGGTGAGTCAGCAAAGATGCTGTCTACTGTGTTTCTTGAAAGTTAAATAATGGACCATAACAGAGTCTGTCTCAAAACTTTTGTACTGACCTGTGTATAGATTTACTGATAACACTGCTGATTCATGCCTTTGTAATCTATATTCTATTGGCTCTGTTTCTCTGGAGAATCCTAACAGAGTTCATGAATTTGGCATTTGTGTAGTTCCAAAGGGGCTTAAGTAAAGTTTTGTTTTGTTTGCATAGTCTAAGAAAAATGGCCCCCTATGAGCATACTAGACTGGGCAGGACTGGTAATTGAGGAGTATACATTTCTGAAGGAAGAAAGGGAAGACTGTTATCACATCTCTCTCTTGTGTCACTGGCATTGTCCCCTGGAAGCAGTAGCAGTCCACTGGGCACACTGCTGAGATGAAGCTTCAAGATAAATGCATCGTGATAAGATATCAATGACTCAACTTGGGAGATGCACAGAAAGATGTAGAAGGTGTCAGAGAAAACCAGAGCTGGACAGAAGTTAAAGTTGTGAAGACAAATTTTATTTAGAACTATTGCAATAGGGGAAGAGAGACTCCAGTATAGAATGACATTCCATTCCAAATACAGCAGGGATGAGTGGAGATTTATAGCCAAGGATCAAAGGGGGGTCTATGGATAAACAATTACTTTTTTGGTTTTTTGGCCGAGGTCTGGCTTGAGTTAGCCACTTCTAGTGTATGGGGCCAGCACTCTACTCATTTGAGCCACAGGTACCACTCTGGATAGATAATTACTGAGAAGAGTCAGAAAGACTCTAGAGGGTAAGGAGGAATTATGGCAGAACCAGCCTAACATGAAGGCAGGAATGGTCAGATACCAAGGGTAAGGAGTGAAGAACTTTGATCAGCTATTGAAGGTAATCAGGTATTGAGTATGGAAGGTTCTTGCTAAACTGCCTTGGCAATGTTATTTGCAGAAGCTATATTTTATAAGGAAGACCCCACAGGGGCCGAGAAGGTGGTTTGGAGGCCTAATTAAATGTTAGCCATGCAAGGAATTTTTGTCAAAGGAAGTCATTCATTGCTAAGCTTCCAGTTGCTCTGAACCCTGCTGCACATTACCATTGCCCCATGCCTGCTGGGCTAATCCAGGACTACTGAGTCATCATCTTAGGGGAGAGGTTGGCCTTGCTAGTTTTAAAATGCTTGACCAGTAATAATAATGCACAGCCAAGAGTGAGAACCACTGAAACCTTGTAAGTCAGAAGCTACAAAAAGAGAAATAATTTTCCTGGATGTATAGAAACTGGTTTTCAGCATAGCGGAACAATCACACTGGCCACATTGCTTGTAGGGAAAGTAAGCCTTGAAAAATACTTTTCTGCCCTGGAGGCCATAAATGAGGGTAAAAGGGTCCTATAAACTGGGGAAAATAAAAAACAAACAAACAAACAACAACAACCACCAACCCCTAGAAACAGTCTGAAGGTACTGGGAAATCAAATTTAGCAGTGGATGTTTTTGAGAAAAGAAAATACCTGAGAGGAAAAAAGGAGTCTCTGAAAGACTAGATCTCATTAAAAAGAATGCTCTCCCCCGGAAGTGGGACTAGCAATGCTTTTGTAGTGACCTGTGTATAAGCAGCGGTGGCAAACCAATCTATATGGAAAGACAGGAAAATGGCCCTTGAGTGCCCAGGTACAAGGCAACCAAGGCAGGTTTGGACGGAAGTTCTCCCTCTGGTGTGGAGGCTCCCTTCCAAGGATTTGGCACCCCTGGTCAGGGGGTGTCTTGCCCCCCTGGAATTCAGAAGCAGGTCTTAGGTAGGGTGACTAGACGTCCCGATTTTGGCGGGACAGTCCCGCTTTTCAACAATTTGTCCCGCGTCCCGCGGCGTTTTTAAAAAGTCCCAATTTTTGGAAAGAACGCACGAAGGGGCTGGAGAACAAGAAGGGAATATACGGTTTTTGGCCGCCATATGGTTATTTCGCCAGAATATGAGTTTTACATTATTTTTGTTAATTTTATAATGTTAAACTGTAATAAATAATTGCTGAGAAGTGATTATCAAGAACTGCTTATCAAAGTTTGCGTTGTTGTCACGCCCGGCCCTGCCAGGTCCCCTGCTCCCCGCCCCACTCCGCCCCCCCCCCCCCATGTTGTCCCGCCTTACAGATGTTAAACTCTGGTCACCCTAGTCTTAGGTGAATACCTGCGGACACTTCCCACACCTGCTGATTTTCAAAAATCTGTACTGATTCCAATATTATCTGTATCTCCTGATATTGTCAAGCATCACTTCGTGTCTCTACCAGACACTGGAATGTCTTTTCCTGTGAAACAACCGATTCAAATCTTCTTATTTAAAATTTTCTTTGTCTTGTAAGAGTTCTTTATATATTATTACACATTTGTTAATGTAAACATTGCAAATATTTTCCCCCGTACTGCTTACCTTTCATTATTTCATGTTACCTTTTTATTATTTTATTTCATGTTACCTTGAAGAGCCAAAGTTTTAAATTTGGATGGAGTTCATCAATTCATCATTTTTTTTCTTTTACGCTTCAGGCATGTTGCATTCTAAGCATTTTTTTTTATCCAGCCCAATGTTGGAAAGCTTTTCTCTTATGTTTTGTTATAGAAGTTTTGTAGTTTGAAGTTTTAAATTTAGGTTAGTAGACCATTTTGAACTTATTTGTATATATGATTTATTGTTCATTAGTTCATTAGTTTTATGTTTTGTTTTGTTTTTTAAAGGTAAATTTATTTCAGGTTAATGTGAGAGATATTTTCTTTCTGTTTGCCCTAGCCACTGACATTTGTTGAACAGATTTTTCTTTCCCTACTAAATTACTTTGGCACCTTCATTAAAAGGCATTGACCTAGCTATGCATAGTGGATCACACTTGCAGTCCTTGAACTTTGGGAGGAGGATTGCTCAAGACCAGGAGTTTGAGAACAAGACCCTGTCTCTACAAAAAATTTTAAAATGAGCCATGAATGGTAGCATGTGCTTACAGTTCTACCTACTTTGGAGGCTGAGATAGAAGAAGTGCTTAATGCAAGGAGTTTGAAGATGTTGTGAGTTATGATGACACCAAACTGCACTCCAGTCTGGTCAACATTGTCAGACCTTATCTCAAGAAAAAAAATGAATTGACTATACATGTGGAGTGTAGGTATATTTCTGGTCCCTATTCTGCTCCACTAATCTATGTGACTTTGACAAAACTATTTTTTTCTTGAGACAGAGTTTCACTTTGTCACCCTCAATAGAGTGCTGTGATATCATAGCTCACAGCAACCTCCAACTCTTGGGCTTCAGCAATTCTCTTGCCTCAGCCTCCTGAGTAGCTGGGACTACAGGTGCCCTCCACAATGCCCACCTATTTTTAGAGATGGGAGTCTCACTCTTGCTCAGGCTGGTCTTGAACCTATGAAATCAGGGCAATCCACTTGCCTCGGCCTTCCAGAGTGCTAAGATTATAGGCATGAGCCACCACACCCAGCCCAAAACTCTTATTGTAGTTTTATAGCAAGTCCCAAAAATGGTGGGGTAAATCATCTAACTTCAATCTTCTGTTTTAAGAATTACTTTAATTGGCTCGGTGCCTGTGGCTCAATCTGCTAAGGCGCCAGCCACGTACACCTAAGGTGGCGGGTTCGAATCCCCAGCCCGGGCCCGCCAAACAACTATGATGGCTGCAACCAAAAAATGGCCAGGTGTTGTGGCAGGCGCCTGTAGTCCCAGCTACTTGGGAGGTGGAGGCTGGAGACTCGCTTGAGCCCAGGAGTTGGAGGTTGCTATGAGCTGTGATGCCATGGCACTCTACCCAGGGGGATAGCTTGAGGCTCTGTCTCAAAAAAAAAAAAGAATTGCTTTAATTATTCTAAGTTCTATGAATTTCCATAAATATTTAGAACCAGCTTGTCAATTTCTACAAAGAGTCTACTAGAATTTGGTTGGGAATGAGTTGAATCTATAGATCAATAGGAGAGAAATGTCATTTTAATCATACCGAATCTTCCAATTCCAATATATATGTCCATTTGTTTAGGTCTTCTTTAATTTCTCTTAGCGATGTTTTGTAGTTTTTAGTAAAGTCTTGGTCACCTTTTCTTATCTTTATTACCAGTACAGGAGTGAAAGGAGCTTCCTTTCTGCCCTCTGAAGTTTTAATGGAAGCAGTCTACTAAATTGACAACAGACAGATTACCAGGAGAAAAGGCAGACAAATTTATTAATGTGCAAGTACAGGGGAGTCATGCATTGTATGAAAATTCAAAGAAAGGACTCCTGGTCGAAGCTTAAATACTCTCTTCACAGAGGAGAGGAAAGTGGAAAGAATTTCAGAGGCAGAGTAACTGATTTTTAGGGGAAATTACTGGGCCCTGGAAAACCAAAGTTTTAAAAGTTCCTCTGAGCTCTGGCAGAGGTGCCAATAAGTTACAGGAAAATGAGGGGCATAGCTGAACTATAAACAAGACCATCTCTCAGGGAATGGCCCTCAGAAGAATAGATGAAAAGTCTACCCAGCCAGGCCTGGTGATGGCTTTTAGTTTTTTTCTTTAATGATGACTATTTTCTGGTTAATGAGACAGGACTAAAGGCAATTATATTTCTTTAGGAAGAACTTCCCTCAGGAACTTCAGAGAGAGTCCCTTCCTGAACTTGTGGGGAGAGGTGGGGAAGGTCTGAGAGGCTTTACTTCGGAGGCAGCTCTAAGGCCTCCCGCTTGCCTTCAATTCAAATCATTCAGCATCCCAAAGCACCATACTTTGGAGTATTATTTTCTGAGTCCTAACACAAGGGATTTTATGTTAGGGTTAGGGTTATGTTAGGGTTAGCTACTACTGTAAATGCTATAAAACATTTTAAAACTCATAAAAAATGCAATAAATGAAAAATTTTTAGAAAAACCATGAAATTGTTTATTAATGTGGCAAACTGCACACTTGTAATTAATTTATTATTTCTAGTATCTATTTTTTCAATTCCTTGAGATTTTTTATTTTCTTTTATTATAATAAGAGCCCTTTACATGAGATCTTAAAAAAACCTCTTAAGTTTTAAGTGTACAATACATTATTGTTGATGAGGTAGTAAGCAGATCTCTAGAGTTTATTCATCTTTATGTTTAATGAACCTTTATGCCTGTTGGTTAGTAACCCCCATTCTCCCCACCCCCAAGCTCCTGGTAACCACCATTCTGCTGTTTGCCTCTATGAATTTGACGTTTTCTAGGCCTCGCACAAGTGGAATCACATAGTCTTTCTGCAACTGGCTTATTTCACTTACCATAAGGTCCTCAGGGTTCATCTACATTGACACATAGTGCATAATTTCTGTCTTTTTAATGCTGAATAGTATTCCATTATATATATGTGTGTATATGACATTATATATATATATATATATCACATTTTCTTTATCTACTTATGTGTCAATATACATTTATATTTTTTCCAAATCTTGGCTATTATGAATAGAGTTGCAATAAATATAGGAATGTTAGTATCCCTTCAAAATCCTGATTTCAATTCCTTTGGATAAATACTGGGGATTTTTCTATGTACGTGGTTATATTGTCTGGAAATAGGAACATTTTTACATTTTCTTTTCCGATCTTTATTCCTTTTATTTCCTTTCTTTGCCTTACTATGATGACTAAGATTTCCAGTACAATGTTAAATGAAAGTGGAGAAAGCAGGTGTCCTTGATTTGTTCTCAATCTCAGAGAAAAAAACAATTCACTATTCGTTTATTCCAGGTTTTTTCTAGATTCCCTTTATAAGTTTAAGAAAGTTCCCTGCTGTTGCTGGTTTGCTTTTATCATAGGTGGTTGTTGAAATTTGTCAAATGCTTTCTCGTATCTGCTAAATTAAACACATTTATCTTTTATTTGTTAATAAGTTAAATTGCATTATTTTAAAAATATTTCTTATTATGATAAAATATGCATAGCATAAAACTTGCCATTTTAAGTTTTAAGTAAAATTAAGTCAGTGGCATTAAGTGTGTTCACACTGTTGGGTGACCGTCAGCACTGTCCATCTCCAGAACTCTTCCATCATCTCCCAATGAAACTTTTTTCCCTTTTAGCGATAATTCCTTATTCTTTTATTCCCTCAGCACCTGGTAACCACTATTCTCCTTTCTGATTCTATGAACTTGCCTTTTTAAAGCATTTTAACTAAACCGAATCATGCACTATCTGTCCTTTTGTGTTTAGCTTACTTCACTTAGTATAATGTCTTCAAGTTTCATCTGTATTTTAGCACATATCAGAATTTCACTCCTTTTTAAGGCTGGAAATATTCCATTCTATAACAGATCACATTTTGTCTATCCATTCGTCTTTCAATGTGCGTTTGAGTTGTTTCTACTTCTTGCTCTTGTGAATAATGCTACTATGATCGTGGGTATCCAAATGTCTGTTCAAGCTCCTGCTTCTCAATTCTTTGGGGTATATATCCTGCTATGATTTAAATGTCTCCTTCAAAACTCATGTTGAAATTTAATTTAATTAAATGACGGCATTAAGAAGTGGAACCTTCAGGAGGCAATCAGGTCATGAGGGATCTGCCCTCATGGATGGACTAATGTTATCATGATAGTGAATTAGTTATCACAGAAGTTCAGCTTCTTTGCTCTCTCTGTGGATGTGCACTTCCTTTACATGTGATGCCTTCCACAAGATGCAGCCCCTTGATGTTGGAATTCCCAGCTTCCAGAACCATAAGCCAGGTAAAACCCTTTTCTTTATAAAGCACTCAGTCTGTGGCATTCTGTTACAGCAACAGAACACAAACTAAGACATATCCAGAAGTGGAATTGTGGGATTATATGATAATTACTTTTTTTTTTTTTTTTTTAAGACAGAGCCTCAAACTGTCACTGGGTAGAGTATCGTGGCATCACAGCTCACAGCAACCTCAAACTCCTGGGCTCAAGTGATTCTCTTGCCTCAGCCTCCCAAGTGGCTGGGATTACAGGCACCTACCACAATACCCAGCCATTTTGTTGTTGTTTTTTGGCAGGCCCCGGCTGGATTCATACCTTTCAGCTCCATGTATGTGGCTGGCGCCTTAGCTGCTTGAGCTACAGGTGCCTAGCTGATAATTACTTTTTTGGTTTTTTGTGTGACTGCTATACTGTTATGTGCAAGGGCTGTACTGTTAAACAATAGCACCAGTAATAGATGAGGGTTCCAATTTTTCTTTCACTCTTTTATTTAGGGGTACAAATTTTACAAAGAAGTGGCCAACAAGTAGAGAATATTTTGGAAAATTTTGTACTGAATATTTTGTAAATAAAGGTACATTTAGCTACAATTTCCCATTTTTCTTATGTGTTGTGACTTTATGGGAGACTTTTGGGACACCTTGTAGTGTGCCCATCACCCATATAGTGTTCACTGTACCCGTTGGGTAGGTTTTTGCCCTTTTCCTCCCACTTCTTGATTTCCAATAATATTTACTTCCTTCTGGCCTATGCCCAAGTGTGCCCATAGGTCACTTCCAACTTATTAGAGAGTACATGTGCTGTTTGTTCCATTTCTGAGATACTTCTCTTAGCATAATGATCTCCAGTTCCATCCACATTCCTGCAAAAGGACATTAATTCACTTTCTTATGGCTGTGTAGTACTCCATGGTACACATATACCAAATTTTTGTTAATCCACTCATGAATTGTTGGACACTTGGGTTGATTCCATATATATGTGGTTATGAACTGTGCTACAATAAACATTCAAGAGCAGGTGTCTTTTGATAAAATTATTTCTTTTTTGGGGGGGGTAGATACACAGCAGTGAAATTGCTGGTATATTTTTAGTTCTTTTAGGAATCTCCGTATTGTTTTCCACAAAGGTTGTACTAGTTGGCAGTCCCACCAACAGTGTATAAATATTCCTTTCTCTCTGCATCCATGCCAGCATCTATTGTCTTTTGACTTTTTTTCTTCTTGTTTTTTTGGAGACAGAGTCTCACACTGTTGCCTAGGCCAGTAATATACCATCAACCTAGCTCACAGCAACCTCAAACTCCTGGGTTCAAGTGATTTTCCTGCCTCAGCCTCCTGAGTAGCTGGGACTACAGATGCCTGCCGCCATGCCAGCTATTTTTTTCTATTTTTAATAGAGACAAGGTCTCACTTTTGCTCAGGCTGGTCTTGAACTCCTAAGCTCAAGGGATTTGCCTGCCTTGACCTTCCAGAGTGCTAGGATTATAAGAGTGAGCCATTGTGCCCAGCCTTGACTTTTTAATAATAGCCATTCTGGCAGGGTAAGGTGGATATCCCATTGTAGTTTTAATTTGCATCCTCCTGAGGATAAGTGATGTTGAGCACATTTTCATATGACTATTGGCCATTTGTCTATCTTCTTTAGAAAAACTTCTGTTCATGTCTTTCACTCACTTTTTTGTGATGTTTGTTCTTTTCTTGCTGATTTGCTTTAGTTCTTCATAGATTTTTGGATATTAGCTCTTTATCAGATGTAGCGTTTGCAAATATTTTCTTCTGTTCTGTTTGCTTTATCAATTATTTCTTTTGCTATGCAGAAGCTTTTGATTTAATCATTTTTGTTTTTGCTGTAATTGCTTTTGGGGTCTTAATCATAAATTCTTTGCTTACATCAATGTCGAGATGAATTTTCCTACCTTTTCTTCTAAAATTTTTATGGTTTCATGCCTTACATGCAAGTCTTTTGGTTAATGGTGAAATAAGGGTCCTGCTTCATTCTTCTGCATGTGGCTATCCAATTTTCCCAGTACCATTTGTTGAGTAGGCTTAATTTCTCCAGTGTATGTTGTTGTCTGCTTTATTGAAGATCAGTTAGTTATAAGTAGCTGGTTTTATATCTGGGTTCTTTGTTCTGTTCCATTGGTCTATGTCTCTATTTTTGTACCAATACCATGCTGTTTTGGTTACTATAGCCTTGTAATAGCATAGTTTGAAGTCTGTTAATGTGATGCCTCCAGATTTGTTTCTTTTAGCTTGAAATTGCTTTGGCTACTCAGACTCTTTTTTTCCCCCCCAAAGTGTAGAATAATTTCTCTGTATCTGTGAAATATGATGTTTTTGTTGGTGATTGCAGTGAACCTGTGAATTACTTTTGGGTTCTCAACCTTCCTAATGCCGCGACCCTTTAATACAGTTCTCATGTTGTGGTGACACCCACACATGAGGAGCCATGTCTTGGTTCCTAAGACCATTGGAAATATGTGTTTTCCAATGGTCTTAGGTAACCCCTGTGAAAGGGGAAAGGGTTGTTTGACCCCCAAAGGGGTCATGACCCACAGGTTGAGAACTGCTGCTTTAGGCAGTAGGAACATTTTAACAGTATTTCCTCTATCAATCCATGAACATGAAATGTTTTTCCATCTGTCTGTGTCATTCGCAACTTTTGTTCATCAGTGTTTCTTAGCTCTCCTTGTAGAGATCTGTCACCTCCTTGGTTGAGTATATTCCTAAGTATTTTATTTTCTTTGTAGCTATTGTAAATGGTATTAATTCTTTGATTTGACCCTCGGCTTGACTGTTTATTGGTATATGGAAATGCAACTGATTTGTGTACATTGATTTAGTAACTTGAGACTTTGCTGAATTTATTTTTCAATTTCAGTGTCTTTTGGTAGAGTCTTGGGATTTTCTCTATATCAGATTATATTGTGAGTGAAAAGTAGTAGTTTGACCTTCTTTTTTCTGATTTGGATTCCCTTTATTTTTTTCTCTTGCCTGATTTCCCTGGCTTTGTTGAATATACTTAGAAGTGATAACAGAGGATGTTCTTGTCTTGTTCCTGGTCTTAGGGGGGAATGCTTTCAACTTTTCCCCATTCAGTATAATGTTGGCTATAGGCTTTTCATAAATGGATATAATAATTTTGAGATATATTCATTATTTGTCTACTTTGTTGAGGGTTTTTTATTTATCATGAAATGGTGCTAGATATTGCCAAATGTGTTTTCTGCATTTATTAAAATAATCATATGATCTTTGTTTTTGCTTCTGCTTATGTGGTGAATCACATTTATTGATTTGTGTATGTTGAACCATCTTTGCATCCCTGGGATAACATCAGTACGAAGAAAAACACTCAAAACTACACAGTCATGGAAATTAAAAAACCTGTGGCTGAATAATTATTAGGTCAAGAAAAAATTAAGATGGAAATCAAAGTATTCCTTGAATTGAATGTCAAAGGGGGCACACATCAAAATCCATGCCATGGGGTTCAGCAAAAGTAGTCCTAAGGGGCAAATTCATAGCCTTAAATCCCTACATCAAAAAACCAAAAAGGTCATAAATTAACAATGTAATGTCACATCTTGAGGAAGTATAAAAAGAAAAGCAAACCAAAGCTCACAGAAAAAAAGAAACATAAAATCTCAGGCAGAAATAAATGGAAATGGAAAACTAAAACATAATACAAAAGATTAATGAAGCAAAGGTTGGTTCTTTGAAAAGATAAACAAAATCAATAAATCTCTTGCTAGATTAACCAGGAATAGAAAAGACAGTTCCTAATAAGCTCCATCAGAAATTGAAAAGGAAATATTACAAATGATGCCACAGAAAAACAAAATGAATATAATGAAAATTTCTATGCACATTAACCAGAAAATATAGAGGAAATTCCTAGGAAGACACAACCTCTCAAGGGTCAATCAGAAAGAAATATGATAACTCCTAAACAGACCAGTAATAAGAAGCAAGATAGAAGCAATTAAAAAAAAAAACTTTCAGAAAAAAGAAAAACTCTCAACAACCCTCCACCTCCAGATCAAATGGATTCAAAGCAGAATTCTATGAGACCTGAAGGAAGAGCTGGTGCCAATACTACAGAAATTATTCCATAACATCAAGAAGGAGGGAATCCTTTCCAACTCATACTACAAAGCCAGCATCACTTTGCTATCAAAGCCAGGAAAGGACACAGCAACAACAACAACAACAACAACAACAACAACAAATTATAGACCAATATCCCTTATAAATATAGATGCAAAAATCCTCAACAAACTACTCAGAAACCTAATTCAACAGCATATCAAAAAAAAATAATAATCCTCTGTGACCAAGTGAGCTTCCAATTTTTTCACATCCTTGCCAGTATTTATTTTCTGTTTTTTTTTTTTGTAGGTGTGTGTTTTTTAATATAATACTGTCCTAATGGCTATAAAATAATATCTCATTATTATTTTGTGTTTTTTATCCATATTTTCCTATCCATAAGTGAAGCTGATTATCTTTTCATGTGTTTATTGGGTATTTATATATCTTCTATAAAGAAATATCTTCAAATCCTTTACCCAGTTTTTAAATTCAGTTGTTTCTTTATGTTACTGGGCTGTAAGACTTCTTTATATATTCTAGGTATTAATACTTAACAGGTATATCATTTGCAAATATTTTCTCATTTTCTGAGGGCTACAATTTCACTTTTTTGCTAATGTCATTGGATGCACAAAACTTTTAAGATTTTATGAAATACAATTGTATCTATTTTTATCTCTTGCTATTTACGGTTTTGGTGTCATATGCAAGAAATCATTGGCAAAATCAATGTCATGTATTTTCCTTTATATTTTCCTCCAAGAATTTTAAAGGAAGTGGGTCTATCAAGTTTTTGTAAAGGATTTTTTTTTTTTTTGGCTATTTGGGCTCCCTTAATATTCCATATACATTTTAGGATAAATTTTGTATGCCTGCAGAACACATTGTTGGGATCGTGATAGAAATTACATTAAATCTGCAGACCACTTTGGTTATTATTAATATCTCAATAGTAGTAAGTCTTTTAATCAATGAACATATAATGTTTTCCCATTTATTCATGTCTTCTGTAATTTTTTTCAGTGATATTATATAGTTTGCATTATACAAGTATTTTGCCTCCTTGGTTAAATTTATTCCTAAGTATTTTGTTAATTTGATGAAACTGTAAATGGAAATGGAATGGTTTTTCTCAACTTCCTTCTTGGAATGTTCAATTGCTATTATATAGAAATGAAACTAATTTTTTTTTTTTTTTACAACACAGAGTCTCATTTTGTCACCCTCAGTAGAGTGCTTTAGCATCACAGCTCACAGCAACCTCCAGCTCTTAGGGCTTAGGCGATTCTCTTGCCTCAGTCTTTAGGGTTTTCTATATATAAGATCATGTCATCAAAAACAGATAATTTTATTTCTCCTTTTCCAATTTGAATGTTTTTTATTTCCTTTTCTTGCTTAATTGTTCTAACTAGGACTCTCTCTCAGTACTTTTTTGAATAGAAGTGGTGAAAGCAGGCATCCTTACCTTGTTTCTACTCTTGAAGTTTCAGTCTTTCATCATTAAGTATGATGCTAGCTGTGGGTTTTTCATAGATGACCTTCTTTATGTTGGGATAATTTCTTTATTTTCATAGTGTGTTGAGTGTTTTTATACTGCAAAAATGTTGAATTTTGTCAAATACTTTTTCCCACAGCAATTGAGAGATGATATTTTTCCCCCTTCATTTTGTTAATGGAATATTATATTGATTGGTTTTTTCATATGTTGAACTATCCCTGCATTCCAGGAATAAATCTCACTTGGTTATATAATATAATGCTTTTAGTATGTGTTTATATTTTGTTTTGCTAGTATTTTGTTAAGGATTTTTGTATCTATATTAAGTATTGTTGTATCTACATATCATAAAACTATAGACCAAGAGATATTGGTCTGTAGTTTTCTCTTTTTTGTAGTGTCTTTGGCTGGGTTTGATATCAAAGAAATGCTGGCCTTGTAGAATGGGTTAGGAAGTGCTCTTTCTTTTACAACTTTTTGGAAGAATTTGAGGATTCATGTTAATCCCTTGTGAATGTTTGATAGAATTCATCAGTGAAGCCATGTGGTCCTGGGTTTATCATTGTTGAAAGGTTTTTAATTACTAATACAATCTCCTTACTAATTATAAGTCCATTCAAATTTTCTATTTCTTCATGATTCAGTCTTGGCAGGTTGTATATCTAGGGATTTATCCATTTCACCTAGGATATCCAATTTATTGGCATACAGTTATTAATAATAATTATTTTTATTTCTGTAAAGGCAATGGTAATATCCCCCTTTCATTTCTGATTTTAGTTTAGTCCTTTCCTATTTTTTTTCTTAGTCAATATAGCTAAAGATTTGTAAATTTTGTTGATCTTTTCAATGAATCAGTTCTTGGTTGAATTTGCTGTTTTTATACTATTTTATTTATCTTAAATCTTTGTATTTTTCTTCCTTCTTCTAGCTTTGGGTTTAGTTCGTTCTTTTTTAGTTCTTTGAGGTGTAAAGCTCTTGAAATCTTTCTTTTCTTAAGTGTTTGCAGCTATAAATTTTCATCTTAGTACAGCTTTCACTTCATTCTATAAGTCTTGATTTATTGTGTTTTCATTAGTGTTGACACATTTTTAAATTTTCCTCATGATTTCTTTCTTCATCCATTGTTGTTAAGAGTTTGTTGTTTAATTTCCATATATTTGTGAATTTTCCAGTTTTTCTTCTGCTGTTAATTTCTAGTTTCATTCCATTGTGATAAAAAAAAAAGATAGTTTTGTGATTTCAATCTCTTTAAATTTATTAAGACTTGTTCAATGGTCTACCAGATGGTCTCTCTTGGAAACTGTTCCATGGGAACTTAAAAAAAAAATTGATTGTTTTGAGTGGAATATACTGTATATGTTAGGTGGAATTGGTCTATAGTCTTGTCCAAGTACTCTATTTCTTTCTTAATCTTTCTGACTGGTTTTCTATCTACTGTAGAAAGTGGGATATTGAAGGCATCTGGTATTTCTTTCTTCAGTTTTGTCAATGTTGGCTTTATATATTTCAGAACCCTAATATTTGGTTCATGTATGTTTATAATTGTCTTATTTTCTTAGTGAATTATTTTATCATTATATTATGTCCTCCTTTGTCTCTCACAGCATTTTTTGACTTAAAGTCTATTTTATTATTAGTATGTCCTCCCCTTCTATCTTTTGATTACTATTTGTATAGAATATCTTTTTCCATTCTTTCACTTTCTTCCTATTCATGGAAGATCTGAAGTGAAATTCTTTTAGACTGCATTGAGTGGGATCTTGTTTTATATTCTTGCTGCCAATTCTTATATTTTGCCATGCTTTTAATCCATTTATAGTTAAAGTAATCACTGCTAGGAAAGCACTAATTTTGCCATTTTGTTATTTACAGCATTTTTTGCCCCTCGTGTCCTGCATTACTATTTCCTCCCTTTATGTTTAGTTGGCTTTTTATTAGTGTCACATTTTAGATTCCCTTATCATTTCCTTTGTGAGTATTTTCTTTGTGGTTACCATTAATATGACATCCTAAAGTTATGATAATCTATCTTAAATTCATATTAACTTTAATACTATACAAACACTCTATTTTGAGTGGCGCCTTTAGCTCAGTGGGTAGGGCACTGGTCACATGCACCAGGGCTGGTGAGTTCAAACCCAGCCCGGGCCTGATTAAAAAAAAAATAGCCTGGCATTGAGGCAGATGCCTGTAGTCCCAGCTACTTGGTATGCTGAGGCAAAAGAATTGCTTGAGCCCAAGAGTCTGAGGTTGCTGTGAGTTGTGACCCCATGGCACTCTACCAAGGGCAACAAAGTGAGACTCTGTCTCAATGAAAAAAAAAAACTCTATTTCTTTATAGCTCTTCTCCTCTTATGTTATTGCTATCACAGATTACATCTTTATATACATTTATTAACATATATTCATAATTATTTTTATGCAACTATTTTTTTAAAATCCTGTAGAAAAGAAAAAGTAGGGTCATAAACCAGAAGTATAAATGTTTATATACATTTATTAACATAGATTCATAATTATTTTTATGCAACTATTTTTTTGAATCCTGTAGAAAATAAAAAGTGGAGTCATAAACCAAAAGTACAATAATATTATTTTTATATTTGCTTATGTATTTACCATTACTGGGGAACATTATATTGTCAAATGTCTTCTAGTTACTAACTGGTATTATGTCATTTCAAACTGAACGACTTCCTTTAACATAGTGCATATCTTACAGTGTAGTGATAATAAAACCTCTGCTTTTGTTTGTCTGGGTTCTTAATTCCGCTCTTGTTTTTGAGGAAATGTTTTCCCAGATATAGAATTTTAAGTTGACTGGGTTTTTTTGTTGTTGTTGTTGTTCCTTTCAGCACTATAAATATGTCATCCTACTGCATCTGGCTCCCAAGGTTTCTGCTGAAAGAACCACTGATAGGTTCATTGGGGATCCCTTGTTCATAATGAGTCACTTTTCTCTTGCCTTCAAGGTTCTCTTTGTCTTGGGATCTTGCCAGGTTTGATTATAATTGTGGATTATAATTTGACTATAATTGTTTGATTTTATTGTGGATCTTCTTGGGTTTATCCTACTTGGAGTTCATGGAATTTCTTGAATTTGTATATCTATGTCTTTCCTCAAATTTAGTATATTTTCCGCCATCATTTCTTCAGAAAGTCTCTCTTCTCTCTTCCTCTGGGACTTCCATTGTGCATATATTGGTTGGCTTGGTTGGCTTCCCTAAGTTTTTCTTATTGAAGAAGAAATTCTTCCTTCTTTGTTTTTTTTGAGACAGAGCCTCAAGCTATCCCCCTGGGTAGAGTGCCATGGCATCATAGCTCACAGCAACCTCTAATTCTTCTTTCTTTGTATTTCTCAATTGCAATAATTTCAAAAGATCTGTTTTCAAGTTTGCTAATTCTTTGTTCTGCTCTTGAGTTTGCTGTGAGTGAAATTTTTAAAACTGTTATTATTTTCAACTCCTTGAGTGAAATTTTTAAAACTGTTATTATTTTTCTCAGTGTAAGAATTTCTTTTTGGTTTACTTTTTCTTTTTTTTTTCATTTTTTAAAAAAGAGGCATTCTTTGTTTTATTTCAGGGATGTGGGTACACAGATTACATCTCTCCTTCCCTTTTTCCAAAGTCCAAAGTTTAATTAAGACAAGTCTCACGAGGAGTTTCCTCAGGCTTCAGCCATGTGTGGACCAGCCAGCTCTCAGTATGTGGCTAGAGCAGGGCATGTTGACTATTTTTAAAAGTTACCTTTGCTTTCTATGGGGCAATGAAACTCTCTTTAGTCAGTTGTGAGGAATTCAGGTGAGGGTTCCTTCCATCTTTGCTGCCCTGAGTGTGGTCAGGATGATGGTGTAAAGTTTTTTCTTTTCTTTTTTATTAAGTTATATACACATAGATCATGAATACATTTATGCATATGTGGGGTACAAGGTGTTGATTTTTTTTAATACAATTTGGAGTGTTTACATCAAACTAATTATAGCTTTTGCCTCATTTTGATATTCTTATTTTTTTCCTATATTGTCTTCCTGATTTTCTGTAGTTCTTTGTGTCTGTCTTTAACTCTTTAAGCATATTTAAGAAAATTATTTTAAGGTCTTTATTTAGTATCTGATACCAATGTTTCTTTGAGGACTGTTTCTAGAGATTTATTTTGTCCTTTTGAATGGAAGATCCTTCTCAGTTTCTTTGCATGCCTTATGACCTTTGGTTGAAAATTAAGCACTAAAAAAAACCACTCTTTCAGTCTTTGCAGACTGGTGTGTAAGACCTTCACTTATTTGTGGGCCCATAGCCTTAAGATGAACTGAGGTCTTCTCAAGGCTTTTCTAGGCATGCTTCCTTTCTGTGTGTGTGTGAGCGCTTCCCAAACCTTCCCCTCAACTGCTTTTAAATGCCTACATTTCCTGAACTCTCACTGCTGTGTAGTCTCAAGGCCTCAGGTGTTCTATTGTATTCCTCTGTCAGTAATGTCTTGTCTTCAAGGTCTACAGTCCTTGTGTGGTTTTCCTATTCTACTTTGTCTACCACACCCTTCTGCAGCTTTCAACCTAAAACCGAAACTGTGCTGCTGTTTCCTGTCTGAGTCAGGAAATAGAGAAACTACTCCCTTTATCAGCCCGTAGACAGGCCAGAATGTTGCAATCAAGTTCCACTCTGCTCCTTTTATCCTAAAGAGGGAAACAGAGATTAGGTCAATTCCTTCAGACTGCATGACACAGGAGGGTGGATTGGGTAAGGGTGACTTAAAGGCCATAAAATTTCCAATCATTTTCAATGTGACATTTTCTGAATTCAGCATTCACTTATTTGCAATAGATGCTTGACTGATTTTCTTAGTTCTTACATAGTATAAAGTTATTTTAGTCAGTCTGTAGCTGCTTCTTTGACGTTTCCATGAGGAGAATGAGGGCATAGAACTTACTATTTTGCCATCTTGTTGATGTTATTCATTTTCCCCAGTATTTTTTTCTAAGTTTGTCATACTAATTTCTATTAACTATCTTTAACATTCCTTGACTCCTTCAAGTCTGCTAGTGAATCCCTCCAGATAATTTTTTTCACATTTTTATTTCTAAAATTATGATTTGGTATTATCATTTGTGTTTCTCTGCTGAAAATTCTTACGTTTTATTTCTTTGCAGTTTTTGGCTGGGGGTCATATTTAGACCCTCCACCTCTGGTATATGGGGTGGGCGCCTTACTCCTTTGAGCCATAGGCACCTCTCCAAAATTCTTACATTTTAAATCATTTCTAGTGTTTTTCTTGACCTCATGCAATATAGTTATAAGAACTTCTTTAAAGACTATGTGGCAAATCTGACATCTGAATTATCTCGGGATTGATATGTGTTATCTATTAGTATCTCAATTGAGTTTTTAGATTTTTATGATTTTTTTATATGTCAAATAATTTTGGATTGTATAATGGGCATTGTGACTATTATGTCTCATGGATCCTGGGTCCTGTTACAATCACCTGGAAGATGTTGGTGTTTTTGTGGATCTAGTTGCAGTCATCTAGAGAATGCTGATGTTTTTGTTTGAGCAAGAAATCAACATGATTAAGTTCAGACTATAAGCTTTGTCTTGATCTTATGTGGGTGGTAGCTAAAAATCCCAGTTCAATTTTCAAAGCCTTTGCCATATTGGTTTGAGTCTGTCTCACCAATGAACCTGAGATTTATATAGGTTCATATTAGGGTAACTTGTCTCTCTGCTCTGAGATTTCTTTTTACTCTCACTCTTTAGCTCTCAGGGGATCCTTTTCCTAGCTAGAAAGATGTTTTTGTTTTTCTCAATATTTGGTTGGCCATGCCACATGGCCACCAAAGCACCAATGGCCCCATTGATGCTGTGCCTTTGAGGGAAAACTACCATAATCAAGACGGAAATCCCAGCAATTGTTTTACTTCCCACAATCTGGGAAACTCATCCCCATAAAATTGCTTCCCTGTATTTTCACTGCTTTTCACAATTTACTTGCTTTTGTATAAATTAGTATCCTCAGATAATCTTTTTACATACTTTGTCTAGGGGGGTTGGTTGTAAATAATGTGGGAAACAGGAAATAGTCAGCACATGCCACAATAGTAGAACTGGAAAACTTTGGTTAGGGTTTTAACCCTTTCTGATCCCATGTCTGATTTCATCTGACTTAGTAATTTTTTTGTTTATAAACAAAAACACTTTATGTAGCCTAAAATAGATAATAATTGGAGGTGAGTTCATATTTTTCTCTTTTAAAATGGGGATAATTACAAGTAATCCACCAACCTGTTTTCCTTCCCCAAATACATAAGAGCTGGGGAGTTGGTGGATGGCAAAAAGATTGGATTGAAAAGGGTTAATCTGTATTTTGACACTCACCAGAAGTTTGACTCTGGAAAAACTACTTCAATTTCCATACTTCAAGAGGCCTACTTATAAAAGATAGTAGCAATAGAACTTACCTCATTTTTAATTTTTGGCATCTTTTTTTGGGAGAATATAATGTATGATGATGGGTATTAAGCACCTGTTAGAGTAAGTGCCCAGGAGAAATTAACAGTTATTTCTATTCACATATTTCTATAAGACCTAACATTTTGGATTTGGATTACTGGAATAAAAATGAAAGTAAGAACTAAAGAGTTAGAGATCTGGTGGAGTTAGCTACCTGGAAACTGATGACTAAGGACAATTTTGTAGAAAAGCAAAATATCCCACACCACTTCTGTAACCCTTGGAATTACATCCTCAGCCCTGGTCAATGATACGTAAGGCACTAATCAAAATAGGAAGTTGCAAAGACAGTTCAGGCAGCTTGCAGTTATCTTTTATCAAATACTCCATTAGACAAGAATGGGCTCTACAAGGAAATAATTACTGACACAGAGCATTACTTTTCAGCAGTTTGACCCAACTTTCCCTTTATGCCTTTTTATTGCGGGGGAGGGGAAGAACTAAGATTATTTGTTTTCCAGTAATACTATTCCTTCTATTTACTCCCTTGCTAGCTGGCTAAAACACAATGTGAAAGCCACTGAGGATTTCAAGTCGGTGATCTATAGGCTGTCAGCATTTGGCACAATTCAGTCAGTCACTCTGTGTGGACAGCAAACCGCAATAGTGGCGTTCAAAGATATAATTTCAGCTTGTCGTGCTGTGCGTGCTTTTCGAAGGAAGACCCCAGGCACCATGATCCAGTGTTTCTGGCAACAAAAATTCCTGAGGAACGATGTAAGATTGTCTCTGACCAAAAACCTATGTGAATTCTTGAAACTTGTTTTAAAAAATTTTTTTATTTCTCAGAGCTGCGATAAAATATAATCACCATAATTGATATTTTCTTACTACAAAAAAGGCACAATGAAGTTTTTTAGTTCAAGTGCTAGAAATAAGTTAACACCACATTCCTTCCTTGGATAGCTTAACTCTGCTGTGGCAGTCGTCAATCACAGTTTTGCTTTTCTGGATAAGAAGTTCATGACCGCATTCATGCATTCATCTGACAGCCATCTTTCCTGAAGGACATTGCATTCTTCAACATTAACAGCATGTAGCTTTTCTTTCTCCCTACTTCTCATTATCTCTTTTGAAATTCTCATGGCCTGGAAAAACAAAACCAACAAGAAAGTTAAGAGTTATTCTTCTAAGGGGATGGGACTGTTCTATGTTTCTGATTTTTATTTCTCCAATGTTCACGTAACTAATCCTGCTAATTCTTAACATACGTGTGTAATATAAGACAGTGCTTCCCAAACTTCAGTGTGCAGATGAATCACCTCATTCGGTGTGGGGCTGGCCTGTGATTATACATTTCCAAAAAGCCCAGATAAATGCTAAAGCTTCTGGTTACAGAACCACGTTTTAAATAGCAAGAACATATGACTTAGTCATTTTATAAAAACCAAAGTGTTATGAAGTTAAGAGTTTCCTAAAGTTCATTTAACCTGTCTGGCTTCCTAGATTACATATATTTATGTACATTTACATATTTATCAATACTGCTTATCATTATGCTCAAGTTATTCCCATAAAGAATTAACCCTATGACCTCTTATCAGAATGTCTATTTGGCAAGTTCTCGAAGCACCAGTACAGTTGAGCCTTTAACACAGGTTTGAATTGCATGGGTCTACTTACACATGGATATTTTTCAATAAATATTACACTGAGCATACCTGCCTCTCCTTCCTCCCCTTCTACTTACTCTTTCTATTCCTATCAACATAATAATAGGGATGAAAACCTTTATGAGGTCCACTTCTACTAAATGCTAAGTAAATATATTTTCTTTTTTAATGAATTTTTAATAACATTTTTCTCCTCTACTTTACTATAAGAATACAGTATATAATACACACAACATATAAAGTATGTGTTATTCAACAATTATGTTATTGCTGAGGCTTCTGGTCAACAGTAGACTTTTAGCAGTTTAAGTGTGGAATCAAGTTATATGTGGCTTTTTGACTGTGTAAGTGGTCAACACCCATGTTGTTAAACAGTCAACAGTATTTCCAACATTATGATAATTATCTTTAAACCCAAATTCAGATGTGCTTAAAGCTAACAAAAGATGTGTCTTGTCTTTTTGGTGACTTATTCTCTGAAGGCAAGCACATTTTTCCCTTACGAAATTATTTCCATGGTTCCTATGAGTAAAGGATGAATACTAACATTTGGGGGGAGCTTTGCATATGCTTTCAGCCTGGTCCAAACTTCTTTCTGAAAAGTGCTATCAGGAAAAACTTCAGTAACAAGTCCTTGAGCACATGCCTCTCTTGCTGTTAACTTCTTTCCAAAAATAAGCATCTCAGTTGCCTGAAATGAAAAGCAAGGTTAAGACACTAAGAAAACAAGGCTTCAGTTAACTTCAGAATTGGCTGCTTTCAAGAGGCATGGAATAGATTTACTCATGATCTTTTGAGATTGCTGATATTGCTCAGTAAGGGAGAAGCTGATGACCTCAATGAGCAACAGTTTTCAAACTGTGTGCTGAGACACCATAGGTCTCTGAAAGGTCTGGAAAGGCTGCTGCTTCTATCTGTGCCTTGTTGGAGAAGCAGACTGGGTAGCCTGGGGCAGAAATGACGTACAGCAGATACTGCTCCTATAACCCACAGCAGCTATGATTTTTCTTCTTTTTATACATTATAAAACATCACAAAAGAAAAAAAAAGAAAAATTCATGGTCATAGGATTAACCTTTAGAAATATTCAAAATTCCACTCCCTGGACTCTACCCGGGGTCTGGCTCAGAGTTTTCTTTACCTGTACAGATACTCAAAATAATTCTATTTGACTGAAAGAAAGTGAAGACTTACATTAAAAAAGAAAATGGGGATACTAAGGGGATATCTTCTCCACATTTGTGATTCTTCCTTCAAAAGAGTAAAGACTATTTCATAGTCAAATGCTCTAAGATTTAGAGTTGGTTTTGCCCAAACTTCAAACTTCCAAAGTTCAAATCTTCCAAGAACAATTTGGAGAATGAGTTTAACATATTTTAATACTCACATATTAAAATGTGAGTATTATTTTATATGAGTACTCATATGCTATTATATTTTAACAGCATAATGAGTTTAATATATATATATATATATATGTATGTGTGTATTTTTTATTCTCCCATTGGCCTAATAAAGAAAACAGACTCAATTCCCACTCCTCCCCTCCAATCATACTTTGAGATATTGAAGAATTTTTGTGAAGCCTTTCCCTATGGCCTGGCTCTCTAGTCTTTTCATAATCCCCTTGGAGTCACGCCACAGAAGCATGGACAACTAGGTTTCCATAAACACAGCAAGAGACCTGAGCAGCCTCTTAACCACCCTGACAGTTGTAATTACACTTTCAAAACTGGCTGATGAGAAGACTACTGTGGTAGAGAGTCGCTTTGGAAGGAGTAAACTCTCATTAAGCCTCACACCTGTTGGTACTTAATAAAACTGAAAGTGAAGACACCCTCTCTCAGAGGACACTCGTCATCCAGAAAGGAATTAAGGGCCCCTGAGCTCAGCAACCAAGGGAGACTGGCATAGCCCCAGTCCTTCAAATGACCAATGCTACACAGCTGTGGAGGACAAGGTCTTGTGCTACTTGCAAGTAGCTAGCACTAGACAACTAGCTGAAAGAGGAAAATGCCAGTTCCAGGGGCTACAGGGAGAATGTCTAATTTTCCTTATACCAGACACTTTCCATAGCCTAGTTTCTCCACATGTAAAACTCTTTGGAGAGCTGAAGAGTGAATAATTAGCTTCTATCTCTTCTGTTCATATTAGCAAGGGAAAGAAGAGAGAATGTGAGATTACTTCTAGAATAGAGATGACTCATTAAATTTTATTTTTAAGCTTTCCCAAAGTTACCTTGCTTGGGCCCATTATCTTCGGAAAAGTGTAGGAGGAGCATCCTTCTGGACTCTGGCCTAGGTGACTAAATGGAGTATGGAATGTTGCCTATAGTGGGGGGAGAGAAAAAGAAACTTTTCATGTGTGATTATAAAAAAATCACTATTTGCTTATAACTTGACAATATTTGATGACATTTTTTAAAATTTAAGATTATATGGCATAGTTTATACATGAAATTCACTCTTTTAAAGTATGTAGTTTGATGAGTTTTAATAAATATAGTTACACAGTCACCACCAGGATAAAGACGAGGAACATATCTACCGCCCCCTAAAGTTCCCTTATGCCTCTCTGTAGTCAATCACTTCCTCTGACCCCCCAAGCAGCTACTAATCTGTTCTCTGTCCCTAAAGTTTTGTTTTTCCCAGGATGTTACATAAATGGAATTCTGCCTTTTGCAGTCTTTCAAGTCTTGCTGTGTCACACAGCCTAAGGCTTCTGAGAATCACCATGCTGCTGTATCCATCAGTAGTTTTTTCCGAGTACTATTCCATTGTATGGATGCATCATAATTTGTTTCTCCCTTCACCGGTTAATGCCACTGATCCTGTTTCCAGTATTCTGGCTATTATGACCGAGGGTGTCATGAAAAACATCAAGTTATACACCTTAAATATATAATCACGCGTTGCTTAATGACAAGGATATTTTCTGAGAAAAGTGGTAGCAGGCTATTTCACTGTTGCACAAACATCACAGAGTGTACTTATACAGACCTAGATGGTATAGCCAACTACACACCTAGGTTGTAGGAAATACTGTATCTCGCCATGTTTAATGTCCATTTTTTTGCCCAAATTTTTAAGGGAAAAATGAGGATGCATATTAAACATGGGTAGTGCTAATTCCATATCTTTATAAATGTTTTAATATTTTAATTTATGCTTATGTGTTAAAAGTGTAACTCTATGAAGCAATAACAATACCCAGATGTAAAATAATACCCTGGATTATAGTTATTGGTTTTGTTGAAACTATGATGAACTTGCAACGAAGGCATTTTTGGCCAATAATGAGCAATGTATCTCTGTTCATATATATTAGGCAGGAGCTAGCAATCTAGCTGATAATTTTTTTTTTTTTTTTGATACGGAGCCTCAAGCTATCCCCCTGGGTAGAGTGCCATGGCATCACAGCTCATAGCAACCTCCAACTCCTGGGCTCAAGCGAGTCTCCTGCCTCCGCCTCCCAAGTAGCTGGGACCACAGGC